>JASGAT010344157.1:0-15803 GCA_030220025.1 Chelon auratus | reverse complement strand
TCAACCCATAGGACCCAAAGGCCCCCACTAACAACATCCTGTTGCCAGACACCACAGGACACCCTCAGAAGGCCCATGTCCATTCTCTGATGAGTCACGACTTTTTAGGAGGCTCAAGGGAGACCTACACAATATTAGGAAGGTGGTCATAATGTTATGCCTGATCGGTGTAAGTGTAACCCATGGATGTAGCGCTGCAGGCACATGTTAAAAAGAGTAATGATGATTGTCATGCATTGCCAGAGTGTAACCTCCAGAGCTCAGAGTAATGAAATTGCTCTTTGGCTCAAACTGCTGACGAGGGATGATTGTGAGTCCAGGGGAGGCTTGAATGAAATGGGCTCAAGCAATTAACTCAGTAGTTAAATGTGTCTCATATCTATTGACATGTTTCCAAAGAAGCTGAAAATAGAGGAAATCTATGCAACTGATCAATAAGTGGAGAAACCAGGTGGCGAGCTACACTATCAAGCTGATATTGACCGATTCATTGCTTGTCTGCCACAAAAGCAGCATTAGTGTCTTTCTTCTCTTTGTTTTGCTTTGGTCTAAAACTAATTTAGTTATCCCAAAAATAACAAAGATAGAGCATGTTGTTCATTACCAATGGATCTTTCCTCAACAACAAAAACAGTCTTTATCCCTACCGTTTAAAAACAAGCTCATCCAGAATAAAATGGTTCAAATATGAGGGGGAGAAAAAGCACCACCAAGCATCTGTCTTTCTTGTGAGCCAGAAAAAAAAAAAAAAAAAAGATGTGGTGCAGACATGACATACAGTAGCTGCTGGGGAAGCTGAATTCATGCAATTAATTTAGTTGTTTTGCTGCTGGGAAGCTGTGAAAGCACAGAGAAAGAAACTAACCATTACCACAGCACTGAAGCTGTTACTCTCTCTCTCAGACATTCATTATTGTTATCAGACTGTTATTAGGTTATCGCAACTTTTGAACACGGACTGAACGATTTACAGTGTTCCTGCCTCTCTGACTGTAATTAAATTGGCGCGGACATAAACTGGTATGTGTAGATAATTCATTTTAGTATCTTTTAAACTGGACTTCAGTAGTTATACGCCTCGTTTCTTTTGTTCATGCTTCCACTTTTCTGCCTGATCACTGGTTTTGAGGAAAGGTAAGCATTTTATGTCAGTATTAATGAGTAACTTGACATGTACACGACAGCACGACAGTTTAATGAGAGGCATACATAAATAGATGGCACAGATGCATTAGTGGTGATTCTGGACACTTTAAAGCAGGTTTGATGGGTTCATCTCCACTGTGACATGACAGGCTTTTCTGTGGGAAAACAAAAATAATCGCCAACAAATACAATTTGCAGTGTCTCTGGGAATTTAGAAATGCACTCATTATTTCTGATTGCACTTCCTGCCTGTCCTCTAGGAAAGCTCTTACATTTAATTATTCGCTTTCTTGGAGAGTTAAGTGAACAGATGGATATCACCGTGAGTTAGCTTAGCTTAGCTCTTTATGAAGATAACCAAATCCTCGTCAGCACACCCAAGTCACTCCTTAGAGTATCTCCCGTATGAGGCGTGTGTAAAGTTGAGCAAAAAAAAAAATCCACAATGGATCAAAAAAATATAAAAAAGTCTGGCTTTGTAAACACGTGTCTTTCTGCTAACAATCCAGTTATGCAATGAAGCGCAAAAACAACAGCTGATTCCTTAAAATGACGATGATTGTGAACTGAATGGAAAACCTCAAATTACTGCCTGTTGAATGTGCATCAAAACAACAATTCTGTGATCAAGGTTGGGAATTACAGCTCTCTGAAAGGGAGCCGGGTATTATGGCTCTGTTCTCTTCTGATCTTCTGAGATTACTTGTTGAACCTGCTTTTGGAGCATATTTTTGATTCGTAACTATGTTTTGATATCGGTTTATGCCTCTCGCCTGGAGTTAGAGGTTGCATGTGAGGCGTCCAGGGAGCATCGGAGAACTGTATCTACAGAAAAAAGCCTGGCTTACACCTGGGTTGCACCACCTACCGCCAAGTAACTGCTGAACTTGTGAGAAACGATGCAGTCATACTTGACCGTAGCATAAAAAGAAAAACTCCGACCAAATACGGGAGTCTTATACTTAAATGCATCCAAATGCTGCACTTCATCTCTGCGAAAAACAAAATGTTGAGCTGTCGTTTAAATGTAAAAAAAAAAAAAAAATCTGCCTAGTTTTTCATACTTCAGATTTAAAGATAAAATGTTGAGCATTAAAATATATTCAGCTGTCAGATCAGCTCTCTGCATCACTGCATCACTTCAGTCAGTGAGATCCAAAAACCCACGATGCTCATGAGTCATCTCCACCTTTTTCTGCTATGTTCAAACATGGTTGAAGTTTCAGTCTGGTTCTTAACGTCAACGCTTGAAAAAGACCCCCCCTCTCCCCTAAGTACTCTTGGCAATAAACGTTTATTCTATATTTCAGCTTTCAGAATAATTTTTTACCATCGCATATCACCACGGCTGTGATCAGGTTACCCAGCCGTTACAGAGTGAAAAGATTCTAGCTAACGTTCTCGGAAAGAGAGACAGAGAGAGAGAGAGAGGAAAAAAAATAACGTTATGAAGCTGAGTCCTCTGATAGTCTCACATAAATGGAGCAAAGCACCCTTAATATCAGCCAGAGCCACATCTGCATGCAGCAGGATGTCAGTCCTCATTACTCTGGATTTGGGAAATAATACTTGAAACTGGCAGAAAAAGAAAAAGATAATGAGTCATAAAGGATATTTTTAACTCTTTTTTTTACGGTGGTTTTTCCTACAACTCGCTGTCTCCCCACACTTATCAGTTATATAGATCTACTGATCCACGAGTGAAGCCGCAGATCCTCGAATATTTAAGAAATCTCTGACTTAATGTTTTATGCAGAAATTCTTTATCACAATTATTCCCACTTTGATCGATACCACCACCCCCGCCTCTCTACACCACTGGAGGTCTACTTCATCACCGGAGGAAAACAATTTCATCCACTGGCTCCACCTCATTCTCCAGTCGACTGTAGAGAGAGTGTGTAGAGGGGGGCAACAAGCTTCCTATTCCTTTCTGCAGGCTTCAAGTCAACAGAGTAAAAAGCATCTCTTCAGTCTGTGGAAAAAAAGGGAGGAGTTGGGTTCTGGGCAGCTACTGCACAAAGAGGGAAACCACCGAAATCTGCAAGTATTGTCTGGAACTGGAGAGGGAGATGGAGGAGTGAAAGATCTGAGCAACAGGGGTGAGCCTCTCCGGATTTTCAGAGTGATTACCTCTGGGAGTGAAGCCGTCGCTTACATCTGCAATTATCACGTCCATTTATCTATTGATGAAGGACTGCTGATAGTTACGCTGGATGTTTTCTGTTAATGGAGTGATTCAGCTCTTTTTCTCATAAAGGAATCATTATGTAAATCAATTTTATCTCCCCCAAGGAGCACACTTCCTTTGTTTTTATCTGCACGGCAAAGTGTTTTCACGCCTGGACAGCTGGACAGCTGCACACAAGCCTCCAGTCGCTGCTACCAGGAATTTTTTAAAACATAAACCTGGAGATGGTTGTGAAAAAAGCCCACTGCGTGTAAATTGTAGTGTGGTGTGGGCTACTGGGAAAAAAAAGAAAGAAAAAAAACTGCACTTGATAACGAAGCCTTGCACTTGCAATTATGGTGAAAGCATCCACGTCCGAATCAATTGCCCTGGGGCAGCACAAACCGAACGAAGCCCAGGAGAACACTCCTCAAAACACAGAGTCCAGCTCACTGAAAGCAACATGGAAAGCGATCACAGTGGATTTCATTATGAGGACCAAGATCCATGGTTTGAAGTTCGTCTTCTCTCCCGACAAGTCCAAACCGCAGCGAGTCATCTGGATCATGGCCTTCTTCCTTTGCGTTGGTCTCCTCTGCACCTGGTCCTGGAATCGAATCCTCTACCTGATGTCCTACCCTGCTGTCACCAAGATCTACATGGTCTGGGCTCACAACATGTCCTTCCCGGCGGTTACGTTCTGCAATAAAAATGTCTTCCGTGTGTCCACTCTGACCCAGGAGGACCTGTACCACAGCGGCTACTGGATGGACCTTTTATATCCTAATCACACAGTGATAACGAGAAGCATGTCTATCCTTAAAGACAGCCACAAGCAGGGTCTCCTCGGTCTGCTGGACTTCGACAACTACAGCCCGCCCCCTGATTATCGCGTCAACACCACAGAGATGATGGGTCGCCTCGGCCACCAGCTGGAGGACATGCTGCTGGAGTGCAAGTTTCGTGGGGAAACCTGCACCTACAGAAACTTCAGCACTGTATGTACAGAAAGAAAGATGCTGTTTGCCAGGTGTGGATATGAGTGTTGTTTACCAGGTGTGTTAATAATTCATGCAAGCTCCCTTTACAGCAGGTATTCTCTCAGGGCGTGTTGAGTTGTTTGTGTTCCAAACAAGCCCGTCCTGTTTTTGCGTCTTGAACATGACAGTTTTTCTCTTATTAAACTTGATGTGTTCAAAAAGCCGCTCTAGAAAACACACACAGCATTTGTTTGTCGCCATGTCATTGTCAATATCTTGTGTTTCAGCTTTACTTCCGGCTGTTTTTTTTTTGACAACAATATTAGGAAAGTAAAATCCGAGCATTAATAATTCAGACGTCATAAATCAGTCTAAATTAAAGTTCTCTAATTAAACATCTGTAAGGCACGAGGAGAATACGCTTCACAAATGCAGCTGAGGTTTCCATTCAAAGCGCCAGGCGTAGATCTATTACAGCCATTCATTTTTGAGCAACCGAACCGAGAAAATGGATGACATTTGCATAGTCCCACTCTTCCGGATGCTAATATTTCTGGTGGCTTATAGCGCCCTTAGAAAATATTCAACAAGCAATGGTGAAAAGAGAATTTTCTGCAGAGCCAAGTATGCATGCAGAGAGGCTGAGAATAATTCAAACCTGTGAACATGTGTAGATTTAAAATGCTAACCCGTCACAGGCGTCACAGCTAACCGCTCGAATTTGCTAATACTAAACCAGTGGAAAAAAAAATCAAACATGCGCTTGTGACAGCTTCAACCAGTGAGACACATTTGAAATGGAAAGCCCCACTGCAATATGTCAGCTGTCCACTGTGGCTTTCCTGTTTCTGCAGAGCCTCCACAGTCTTCCTGGCAATACTGATGGACAGAGATGCCCATAATTAGGATTTAAACTGCGCCTCAAGCTGCGTCGTGACTGATTGATGCTCTCATTTTAATCTGAGCCTAAATCTGAGTCTTTAAAAAAAAAAAACAGTCAGTGGTTAGTGACTTTGCAGACCTCATTATATAAACCAACGGGGGGAGAGAAACAAAGCTCTCTCTTATCTGTCAGAGGTGCGTGTGCTGTAAGTCTGTCTGAGTCTGGACACGGTACACTGGCTCTGATCTCTTGAGATCAGCTCTGCCATGCCGGTTGAGTTTTTGCCAGAAGCCTCTTACCACGACCTCCCCACAGTGGATTTTGATGAAAACTTGCCATTAGATGGAATTTCCCCCCTCTCCCGCTTCTGTGTGAGATAAGTTGTTTAGGAAAGTGGTGGAGAAGAAAAAAGAAAAAAAGACGACAAAAATATCACCGCAAAACATAGTTGGCGTGCTGCAGATGGAGCAGCAGGGATATTTGGACAGTTGCGAGCATTAAAGTACGACTGTGGCTCAGCAGAGCAAGCTGAGCTTCAACTGTTTCAGTAGAAACGCTCGAATGGAAGCAATAAAAGATTTATTTGGTGCGCCACAGTGGATGTAATTCTGATGTTTAACCACAAATAATTAATGTAACATGATGCTAAACTGTGAAACGATCTCTGCTGGGCAACTGTTCGCATCTGGAACAGTTGCAAAGGCAGAACTAAATGGCGAGGCATTTTTTAAAATTATGAAGAAAACCTCCACCTTGCCATTTCAATAAATAAATAAATAAATAAAAGTCACAATTCGCAAATTCCTAGACACAAATGTCCATTTTCAAGGTAATGAATACCACAAGTTGGCGCTGTTTTAGGGGCTTTTCTCAACTTGAAGATCACTTACTGAATGTCTTGCTGGAAATGTCCAAAAATTCAAATGTATGCTTTCCATAGTAAAAGATTTCAGTAGATTCCTAGTTGCCATAGGTTACCCAGTCTCCTTCTTCAGCTCTTGCAAACAGTCACTGTTATTTGACGCAAAATGCATCGCTACCACTGATGTTGCCACCCCGGCATACTGCGAAATACGGAGCTAATGAGCGGAAGGTTATGCCGAGATTTACCTTCCGCTCATTAGCTTAATCAGCACTGTGTGTGAACTTGTTTGGCAAGGGCTGAAAACAGATGTTAGTTTATATGTAAAAGTGCCGCACTGCAGCTTTAATTGACGGCATGAAATATTCAGCAGGGAGCAAATTTTATATTTTCCTTCGCTTAGAAAATTCACATCACGGCCCCTGTACGCCTCCTGGTTGGGTGGGAGTACCCCATAAACTCACCCACAGCTGTGCAGGTTCGAGTCCAGCCTGCGCCCTTTGCTGCATGTGATTTTACTTCCTTTCTCTTCCTAGTGACAAACTTTCCAATGAAGGCACAAAAGTTGAAAGAAAATGAACTTTATTCGTGCTGATTCCCTGTTAAATATGACAATATACATTAACAGAATATGATCTGTGTTTCCAGCAACATGGACATCACTGCAGGTTCTCTATATTTGTGTTGAAATGCATGAGGACCAGATACTACAGTTCTTCCAAGCGCTGCATAACCAATCAATTCTGCATCCTGATAGTCTTATCTCATATTGATAGGATCATCAGGACTGTCAGGACTTTAAGCTTTCTTAGTCTTTATCCGAGGGGCAGTTTGAGTTCAAATGTGTCTAATCATGATTCAGATTTATTTTTTACTCAAGGATTGAGAATTTTCCAATCTTATGAATATCCATAAAATTTAAAATCGGTCATCTGTGCGCTTCAAAGCCTAGCAAATAATTCAAGCCAACTGGATTACTTGAATCAGTGAGATATTTGCTGAGAGAGACCTAACTGCAATGATTGCACATTAAACCTTAAACACGGCTACACTTCACTGGCAAAGGTTCAGTCTCCTAAGAAGTTTGTGAGACAAAAAACACAAATGCCTTTCATAAACCTGGTTAGGAGTTTGTTTTGTGACCAGAGAGCGTCCACCTCAGGTGTTTCTCCCACATAGTACATTCACGCTAAATTACTCAGGGGAAATCTGGAGTGAAATTGGGTGAAGATTGATAGCTGCTGCTGCTGCTGCTGCTGCTAAGGAGCACTCATTAATCCCTCAAATCAGAGGCAGGTGCCTGCTTAAAGTCTCAGAAGACGGCGAAACCTCTGCAATGATTACCTGTCCTCCACAGTTACACGCTGACTTGTAACACATCTTGTACTGGGGCCCGCAGTTTTACACAGGGTGCGACACTTTTCATTAACACTCCCGTTTTTTGCTTTCCTGTGCTCCTTCCCACAGATTTACACCCGCTACGGAAAATGCTACACCTTCAACTCGGGACTGGACGGCAACCCTTTGTTGACCACGTTAAAAGGTGGCACCGGGAACGGCTTGGAGATCATGTTGGACATTCAGCAGGATGAATACCTGCCTGTCTGGGGGGAGACAGGTCAGTATGGCTTGAAAGAGTGCAGTGATTATCTTAACTTTAACCTTGTGTGGAAATCATGTTTCAGATATATCTCTTTATAGAGGAAACATTTCATTTACTTACTTATTTTGCACTACACTTCAGTAGAAAAGTGATGAACTACTATGTTTCTTCAGTTTCTGCAACTGACATCACATTTAACTATCTGCTTTTATTGCCTTATTGTTTCCAGTTTACCTCAGCCAACAACATTATGGGACAACACATTCACAAACTGCACATCACGTAATAAATCTTTGCTTGTAAATCTGCTCATGAGGTTTAGAAACACCATAAACATCCCAGAAAAGCGGGTTTCCGTACAGTACATGACCGTGCCTGTTGTTACATTTTCTGGCGTGCTGTATCCACAGATGAGACCTCCTACGAAGCAGGCATCAAGGTTCAGATCCACAGCCAGGACGAGCCGCCCTTCATTGACCAACTGGGATTTGGTGTGGCCCCTGGTTTTCAAACTTTTGTGTCATGTCAGCAGCAACTGGTACCTAAACGCTCAGCCTCCGACCTCGAACCCCTTTTGCTCCGCTGCATCCCGTGTTTGTGCCGATATCCTCGCCAGCGTCTTACCTCTGAGTCTCAGAGCGTGGAGCAAAATCAGATCACTTGTTTACCTTGTGTAGTGCAATTAAAGTGTTATACATAAGCATCCAGTGAATCTGGGTACAGTAAATGAAACTAAGGGATTATATAGCAGCCAAGGAACACCGATAGAGCCAAGTAAGGATTGAATGCGAGTGTACCGTCCTCATCAGAGCCAAAAGAACTTAGGACTGCACAGTATGCAAAAAAATATATAAACGGCAGCACAGGTTGTTTGTTTTACCTTTCATATTGAGTCTTCACTACTTCTAGCCGGGAAAGGAATAAATATAAATACAGCTTTTTGGCTGCGGTGATAAATTGTCCCCAGTGGCACATTCAAAGAGAAGTCAGAGAGAAACTGTGAGGAAGAATTCACACTGCGGCGTTCGGCGGGCTTTAATCATCAGTAAATGAACGCTGATTAATAAAAAAAACAAACCTCTTTCACAGTCTTTGAAGAGGAAATTAACCGTTTGTTATTATAATGAACTATTGGCAGCGGCATGTGAGAAAAAAAAGTATGCTTTTAAGACTTACTATAAATAATTGACCTCTGAAAACTGAAGACTTGCTGCAGTATATCTGGAGGAAAAGCTATTAGAATCATCACACTATTGATGTCACTTCGAACCTGACATCACAATAGTTTATTTCCCAACTCCAGCAACACTAAAATAAGCCATGCAGATGAGAAAGCTAGCCCACAGCTATCTAAAAGCCGTATTTTAAGCAGTAAAAGGAATGTTTTAGCACACAATATCAAGAAGGAGTGGAAAGGCCCCTTGGCGAGTTTGTTGACTGTAGAAAATTAGCTCTTACTCCACGACTGTACCCGCACTGCCGCCGCCGCCGCCGCTGCCTGTGAAGGATGAAAAGTAATAACTATAGTTAAGGCCGGATTGATCCAAAAAGCCGAGGTCATAACACTGAGCTCACATGGATTTCCTATCCAAATCTGACGGCGCTTATGTGACGTTGCCATGAGAACGAGTTGTGTATCTATTGTCTACGCCAGACGAGACAAGAGAAACGGTGAGGGAACGGAGAAATATCCTCGTGAAGTCAGAAGAATATGGCTGACGTGCCACGAAGGATGTTAGGTGTCGCAAACGATTACCTCCGAGATCAAGTGTTTTTGTATTCTGCAGCAGGCTCATTAAAACTTCTACCGCAGTTCATGTGAAGTGATGGATGCAGAAGCAGTAAATCACTCATTTTGCTCTTAATCAAGCCCCAGTTTAAATGATTTTGCTCCCGAAGTTAATCAGCTTGGTCAGTTCATCGGCATGAGATAAATGATCAAGTGAAGCCGTCGACGCTCGTTTCAGCAGAATAACATGGGATGATTGAGGCAGAGTTCTGGTTGGTCTCATCGAAGCAGACACTCGGACACCACAAAGATGACAAATTTTACTTTTTGGGAAGCTGCTTTGAATTGTGTGTGCATATCTCTCTCTCTCTTTCTCTTTCTCTTTCTCTCTTTGTCTCCACAAATGTCATTAATGCTCCGAGTGTATCATCATTCAGCCATCTCCAAGAAGTGAATCTGGTCTATTAATCACCTTCGCAAAGTTTCAAGCGGAAAGCAAAAGTACACGTATTGTCATTTATAATCGTGACACGGGCGCCCGCACCGTGACGGCTCAAAGGCATGTTTACGACCTAAAAGATGTGTTCAATTAATTAGACTGTCATTAGAGTGGAACCGGCATTAATTTCAGTCAGTGTCCGACGAGGACAACGACACTGATCTCGGTGTAACAACAGGACGAAGCCCTTACAGTATGTTTTCAAGACATCGTCTGTCAGATGAGACTCATTTTTAAAAGGAGGTTTTGACGTGAAGGCCTAATTTAAGAATTACACGAAAGCAAATCTTCACTCAAGCTTAAGTGGAGGTGAGAAGAGATTGGCTGAATGACAACGCCAGCTGACAGATGTTTCACTGTTACACTTGACAACAGGATGTTTGTCCGGGAGGGGTCAGCCACTGTTACCTCCCTGTTGCTCCTCTCTTATTTCGATAATGATGTGGGCTGTGTTCCCTCACCCCTCGTCCTAGATGAGACGTCCTATGAGGCCGGCATAAAGGTACAGCTTCACACTCAGTCAGAGCCTCCGTTCCTCCACGAGCTGGGCTTCGGGGTCGCCCCCGGCTTCCAAACATTCGTTTCCACCCAAGAGCAGAGGGTAGCGTATGACTGACTAGGCTTGCTGCATGCCACAAAATTCTGTATTGTCAAGCGGCTACATACTCATTAACTTCCACTCTTTCATCTGCTGGTTCCCCCTCCCCTATCCAAGCCATGGGTCCATCTGTCCCTCCTCTGTGTGGCTGAAGCAACAACATGCAACAGCATCTGCAGTCTGTCCTTGTCGCCATTGTCTCCTCTGTCTAACCGGCATCACTAAAGAGCAGCTAATGTGTTTTCAGTCCTCCAAGCCATTCACCCGAGCGTGTGTCTTCACCAAAGCTGTTGTTGGCTTTACCCTTCCACTTCCATGTACAGTTCTGTTGACAATTTTTAGTTTGTTTTGCTTTTTATGTGTTATTGGGGCGATCCACTGGACCACTAATTTAATCTGGAGGGGCCAGACAATATGATTCATTGGGTTTTATTACCCTTGAGGACTGTGGCATCAGTTTATCGTCTGCCTTATATTGCACCGAGGGTTTTTATCTCCAGATATGAGAGTCTGCGGGCTAGAAATGAAGTACGGCTTAATCGCGTTTGCCAGACTAAATCCACTCCTTCGACAAATTGCACTCCATCTCTGTCACTTTCTGTTGACTAAATGCCTGTTAGATTGTCAGACGCAGAGCTGGTGGGGATGATTGGGAGTTACAGTGAAGCCTAATGTGACAACAGCAGCAAAAAATTCCTTTGTGAAGTTCGCCAGGAAGAAGCCTTCATCGCTGATTGCTGGCTTGCTCCCATTGCAATTAGTAGCTAAATGTTCAAATGCCCGAACGAGCATCGCTGGCCTTATTTGGTCGTGAAAACGAGTAGTAGGCATTAATTACTGCAGCTGCTGTAAACAAGACATTTCACATTCTTCTGTTTGCTGTTTTAAAATCTTGAAGCGAGCCCTGAGCGCACGCGGCACACCGAGATCTAATATTTCGTGTTAACCAAATCCTTCAAATTCACCCGTTAAATATTCATCCGTGATTGATTCATTTAGAATTCCCCGAGTTACTCATAAACGTAATGACCCGCTCTTCACCTTTTAATGAGAGTCTGCAAACCGAACGCACACTGCATCTTCTCCTCACTGTTAGATCCACGGGGCTGTGAAGGAGGGGAGTTTGGTAATAAACTCTCATGAGAAAATCGAAGTAGTTAATCAACAATTAAACCACTTTAGTAAGCTTCATGAGAGCGCATTATTCATTATCTTCGTTTAATATACGACTCATTACCATATTATAAGATGTTATTCTCTGTATAATGTCATTTAATTGTTCATTTGAATATTGTTTAATGTTCATTTTCCCGGGGTTGTAAAATTTGTGCATTGATTGTGGTGTCCTGTCTGAAACTACGTACTTTGCAGACTTCTATTCAGCCTGTCTCTATTCCCATGGTACTCTGCTTCCTACCGGGGACTAGACCTGCATCAGTAATGTTCTGCATGACGCGTCTGCTTGCTGCTATACATGGGCAATAATGTTGTTATGACTGGATATTCTGTGCCAGAGTCGTCTCAGTGGACATTTTCATTTAAATGCCTCTGTATATATTTATTTATTTGTTTTTTTTTCTTGGTGACATTTGTGTTTTTTGTTGTTTTTTTTTTTCTTTCTTGTCAGCTTGTCTTCCCCTTCCTTTGCACTGGGCCTGCATTATGTTATTTGTTGTAATCCCATGTGCTGATACACTGAGAGGAAAAAAAAAAAAAATGTGCCGTTTTCCTTCTTTCAGCTCCAGTACCTCCCACCGCCTTGGGGAGATTGCAAGTCTACCCCCATAGACTCTGAATACTTCTCCACGTACAGCATCACCGCATGCCGCATTGACTGTGAAACCCGGTACCTGCTGGAGAACTGCAACTGCAGGATGGTTCACATGCCCGGTATGAATTCAGACCATTAAAGAGCGCTGTAATTTTCTGTAATGCAGCTTTTATGTAAGTGATGATTTACACTTTAATATTACTTCAAACAGGAACCTCAACAGTTTGCACACCTGAGCAGTACAAAGACTGTGCTGACCCAGCTTTAGGTGAGCCCTCACGCTTTATCGTATTAAAATATCACTGTGATGTATTTGCATTCATGCCTGAATTCAACCAAGTGTTCAGCACCAGAGCCACAAGCCTTTTTCCAGCCTTTAAGATAATGTAGCCTGAACCAGAAATGACTTTAATCTCAGATAGTGCTGAAGCAAAAAAATAATAAAGTAAAATTATTGTTTAAAAATTCCATCGAGGAGATTTGTGCCTGTGCTTCACTGAAACCAAATAAATCCTGCTGAGGTTTTTCTTTTCCTTCCTCCTGGCTTCAGTCATTATTTGCTTTCATGGAAAGTGAACGATGGCAGCGAATGTGTAGTCCTGGTTTGTGCAGAGATATTTTTAGCAGGGCCTCTGTGTGAAGGTTTGTTTGATTCTCCATGGTGATCACAATATTTTTTTTAAATGACTTTGATCATCCACAGACTTTTTGGTAGAGAAAGACAACGATTACTGTGTCTGTCAGACCCCCTGCAACATGACTCGCTATGGCAAGGAGCTGTCCATGGTTAAGATCCCCAGTAAGGCATCTGCTAAATATCTGGCTAAGAAATTCAACAAAACTGAGCAGTATATTGGGTAAGTATTATTTAGTCAGTTATTTAGATAGTGGCCTTTTTTTCTTTTCTTTTGTCTGTTGATGGATGGTGGCATAGCATGACCTGAGTCTCCATCGTTCACCTTCAATGTAACAATAATGAAAGGCAGTTACACGGGAAATTCAAGCTATCATTTGTTGAAATGTAAAAATCACCTGAGGTAAAATCTGCTGGGTGTAACTCTTGTCTGTGCTCCTCTCCAGAGAAAATATATTGGTCTTGGACATCTTCTTTGAAGCTCTGAACTACGAGAAGATTGAGCAGAAGAAGGCCTATGAAATAGCGGGGCTCCTCGGTAAGTAAGGCAGTTTCATTTTCACTTTTTTTAAGAAAAAAAGAGCAGAAGAAAAAAATAAAAAGAAAGCGCTTGACCTCGGTATCAGCACTCTCAGCGGATGCCCCACCGCACACCTCACATCGCGTGTCAGCGCCCGGCCCTTTGAGGTTTCCTCTTTGAACTTGTGAAACGGGCTGAGCACTTTTTTTTTTTATATAATCTGATGCTCTTGCAAGGGCAGCCGGGTTGTGTCTGATGAAACTTGGGGCTGGATGGACACTTTTTGACAATTCTGCTCAGATTACTGAGAGAGATACTGAATTAGATGTGACAGCGCTGGGAACGGTTTCACGCACCATTGTTCAGTTGCTGTACCTGCCCATATCTGTTAATCTGTCTTTCTCTAGGTGACATTGGAGGTCAGATGGGGCTATTCATCGGAGCCAGTGTTCTGACAATACTGGAAATATTTGACTACTTATATGAGGTAAAGTCACGGCATTTAATAGCACTTATTGTAATAATTATGTAAAATTACAGATATCCTTTCAATATATTTGAACTGATAATGTTTAATCCTAAAAGAACTCACAATTAGGTCCAAATATTTTTCGACACTGATGCATTTTCTATTATTTTAGCTGTTCAACCAAAAAAATACTGATTTATATATGGTCTTAGCCCCTTAACGCTTAGTGTCGCGAATTCGCGACGCACTGTTTCCGCTCAGACTGCAGCCGAAATAACGCAGGTAATACTCCAATGTCGGTTTGTGCACATTCAAAAAATTCCTAGGAACCTTTTGCATGGACTAGTTTCTCGTAGGACCGGTCGGAGTGGTAAGCAAAAATACAAATAATGCATATAATACTTTATATAATTGAAAAATCAATTCAGGCGTTAAGGGGTTAAATTGCAGACTCTCAGTTTTAATTTGAGGACACTGACATCCATATTGGAGGAAAGGTGCAGGAATTGTACCCTTGTTTTTCATATGTACACAGCTCAAAAGTGATTGGACCACTTTGCAAAATCTTTTTCATTTTAAATACTTTGTCCAGAAGGCAGTGACTGCCACCAAAGAATGGGTTTCCGTGTCTGTGCTGCTTAGCCGGGCCTTAACTGCAGCCAGGTCTTTCTACTTTTATGCTTCTCTTCAGCAGTTTGACGTCAGGTGACTGACTCTACTACCACAGGAGAATATTCCACTTCTTTGACTTCAGAAACTCACAGTTTTGGGTCATTGTCCGTCCTCTTTGTGAAGCACTTTCCAATCATTGGTTCATTTGGCTGTATATCGTAGCATTCTGCCTGCGGCTTCAACCTTTCAGTTAAATCTTTTAGAAAAGGTAGTGGATCCAATATCATCAGTAGTAACCCTGGAAAATAGGGGATTATGTATGAAAGTGATTAGAACTACCACACCTTTCCTTCAATTAGGATGTGTGAACCTTTAAGTTAAAGCTGAGAGTCTGCACTTTATATATAATATAACAATACAATATAATTTAAACTTCAGTATAATATTAATAAACAGCTAAAATAATAAAAATCGTGCCTGTGTCCAAACATATATGAACCTAACTGTATATTTTGGCTTTCCTTTTGAAGAGATAAACCAGAAGATTGATGACAAGTCTGTACATTAAATACAAAAAAGGAGCTGGTAGCTAGTTAGCTTAGCTGACCACAACAAATGGGAAGAAGGGGAAAAAGCTGTAACAATCTACAAATTATCTGAAGCCTCCTAGAAATAAAGAATATAACACAATGGAAATGATTATTTTGTACATTTTTGACTAAACAAATTAGATATAACATTTAAATTAGTGAGATTTAGAGGTGATCTCACCTAACTCCAAGTAATTACACTTTCCAAAACGTTCTTTGTCAGTGTCCATGCTATATTTCATCCTTGAATAATGTTTATGTGATGTTTTTGCATCTAGGTGTTCAAGGATAAGGTTTTGGGTTACTTCATACGCAAGAAACGACCACAGCGTTGTCAGAGCGACAATCTGGTAATTTTTCTTCAGTTTCTCCAAATGCACTTGATCGAATGACATGAATGTGACGTTTTTAGACCAGCTCGGGAACAACAGCAAGAAAAAATGCCTGCTTTNCCCCCCCCCCTCGAAATGCTATTCATGAACAGCACCAGTGAGGAAGCGCAGAAACAATATATTTTTCTAGAAAGCACAGCCATTAATAAAACATGCACATTGCTTTTATTGCGCCATGTGACGGAATAATCAGTATTCTGCTCTTTATTTACATTGCGGGAAGCAGAATAAATTATTGATGGCACACATCTAGTATAGCCATAAACATGGAATGCAGATGAGTATTGACAGAGGAAACTGGAATCAGAAAGCTGCATTATTTGTGGTTTGGGTGTTTTTTTTTTT
>JASGAT010344154.1:0-19681 GCA_030220025.1 Chelon auratus | reverse complement strand
GCTAGCTAGCTCATTTAAAATATCCTAAACTTTTTTGCTGCCTCTTAAAAGAATCGGAATCGAGAATCGTTAGGAACCGGAATCGAAACAAGGAATCGGAATCGGAATCGTTCAAATTCAAACAATACCCAACCCTACCATTAGGTACAGCAGCATTTTAGATGAAAGCTAAGAGAACAGTTTAGCAAATGTAAAGCTACTTAAGCTAATGTTAGCTCAAGTTGAAAATATAAATGATATATTCTGAATAAACATCACTTCTCCCATAGGCTATTTATTAAAAGGTAAATAAGTGTAAAAATAAGTGTAAATAAGACCATCTGTCTGTCCATCCATCCGTTTGTCCAACCATTTGAAGTGTGTGGTGATACCAGATCTACCTGTTTAGAATCACAGTAACACTGTCAACTTGTCTGACCATGTTCAAACCATTATCCTCAGTATAATCTTCTAATACTCAGAGGCACCCCGCCTATCCTTCAGTGAGTCACAGATATAATTCCACTTATCTTTAATAATCTAGAGCAGGCGCAGAGGTGCAAACCTGTGACTTGAGCTGAGCACGTCAGTAACACACATCTCACACATAAATCATTTAATAAATATCTGAAACACTCAGCTGAGAGCTGGAGACTCAAACCACACACGCATGAGTCATCTAATTTAACGAGAGGCTTCTTACTCTCAGTCCGCGTTTCTATTTTTATGTGGAGCTTAATGTCCAGATTGAATTAACAGATTGCAAGACTTCCGATATTGAGATACTGAATGCGTGATTTTTTTCTCATTTCTCCAACTTCCTCTTGGATTATACAGTATGTCTGGAAACTTATAGTAGGGGCCACAGCTGCTGTGATAAGGTTGTCTGAATTCACTGATTATGACCAGTACCCAGCTGGCCTCTCTGACGCAACAGAATCTGAAAAACCAGCTGCATGATTTATTACATACAAAGAAAAAGAAAGACCCTCTCCTGCGCATTGATTTATGCATTCACTCTGATGTATCCAGCCAGTGATTGATAGATTTCATCTCCTTTTAAAAGCCAGTCGGGTAAGACCAGAAGCAGTGACACGAGGCTAAAGGTCAATCTGACCCACTGTGGCTACCAGCCAGCAGTACACTGCTCCCAAGCCTGGATCAATTACTGGAAAATCAGACGTGAGCCTTTGGGGCAGGAATTTAGGAGGTTTTTCACATGTCAGGCAGATCTGTGATTAATGAATCTGCTTCAAATATTCTGAGGGGTCTGAAAACAACCGTATTTTTTAAATGTTTGTGGTATAAGTACAAACGGAACAAACAAAATATGCGATAATGAGGATTTTAACAGGCAAACCTGTTATTTATCGTCATTCATGTTGCATGTTCATTTATTTAACAATATCCATCTCCCGGATATTGATTACCAGCATGCAACATGGTTTATATCACTCAGTCATTGATTTGCTTTGTGTTTTGCAAAATGTAACGAATTAAAGTTGCACCAGTCGATAATCTCTGGAAAATTCAATGACAGCGTGAAAACAAGGGGTCACCCATCATGATGAACTATAGACTGACACAGTTAGCGACTAGCTGGTGAACACAGAGAAGCATTTAGAAGCCCCAAAAGCCACATGGTTCATTCAGGAGATAGTGGAGGCCAAAGAATGAGCTAAAACATACCAAATATTGCTGCTGGAGTCTTGGAATTTCTGCTTTCTGACTTTGCAAATAGCCGTTTGTTAATAAGTTTACCAATAAAATGACCTGTATTGTTTTCTGTTTCCTCACAGTGAAGAAGTAATAGAATTTAAGGTATCGATTAAAGGTATTTCAGATCAACGTAAGAGTCTCCAAAAGCATTTTGTTTTATGAATCTCCGTATTTACACACATTTTAAAGACACATTTTAAAACCAGCCATTATCTGACGCCCGCGCTAGCATTCTCCCAACAGCTCAGACGTAAACATCCACAGAGGTGTGAGTCTCTGTCGTCCGCTGTTTGCAAACTGTGATAGGGAAAAGGTTTGTTTTGGACATCTGGCATCAGGAGAGAAACACCAGTGGAGCGATGTAACTGAGCAGAAGTGTTGTACTTCAGTAGATACTTGAGCATTTTCTTTTTATGCCACGTTATACTTCTGTATGAATGTAGTTATCAGAAGCTTAGCTCATATTATCCATCTATTCAATGACTTCTTCCAGGTCTAAGTTTGGTCCAAAGACCAAAGTCGTTCTGTGTTTATAAAATCCTAATCCTAATCCAAATAAGATCTCTGTCACTGTGAAAATGCCAAAACAACTAAAAGACGTATAAAGAAGAGAGAGGGAAAACAAACTGAAGATCCGTCTGTAATATAGACTGAAGGTTTTAGTGGATGACCAGGAAACCCCCAGAGGTTCACACGCTGCTGGGATGATTCGTCATCATGAATGCTGAACCAGGTAAACAGCAGTCGCTGGTGAACTCTTTCAGGTTCACGGCCTCAAACCACAAACACGTTCTATGCATGACCATGAAAGTAGAAGGCCCTTATTAAAATCCTGGGAGAGAGAGTTTTCAGAAGTAAAGAAGCAAAAATGACCCAAAAGAGACTTTCCTTATTGGGCCATACTAGCAAAAGATTTTAGTCTTGCATGGTTTGCTTTAATAATTACTGTAATTGTACAACACACATACACAGCTGGACACCAGTTATAAAATCACCAGGCTCATGAACCAATGTATAAAGCACTACTTTAAAATTAGGTTCTTGTTCTCAGCAGCAGAGGAGGAACCAGCGGTGCGTCAATAGCATCCTTTTTCATTTTTATTGTGACTTGTGCGTTTATTGTAAATTGTCTTCTCTTACTCTACACAGCTCTGTTGCACGTTGCAGCGCTTAGTTTAACTGACAGGCCTAAAATATTTACATTATACTCACTTTCACAGTTCTCAAAGGTTTGTTTTTGGACATTGGCAAGGAAAAAAGCTTTAAACCCCAGGAAAAACAGCAAGTAGTGGAGCCTTTAGCAGCTAAATGGCTGGTAGAGACCAAAATTACAGCCAAAAATAAATAACCTAAGTTGTGGATGTTATTTTCTTGGAGTAAACATTTGGTGTCAAATGCCAGCCAGTCGTATAATTCACTCACCATCGCAGCAACTCACCAAATTTTATTACGTCAGTGTCACGTTAACAGTCTGTTACAGTTGCTTCCAAAAAATAAGTTACTGCAGTTTCAACAGATCTCCATTGTCCCCTATAGAAGATATATATTTCAATCCTTCAAGATGTGCTGTGAAACCAAACCAGAATTTAAATTCAGTTTGTTTTCGTTTTAAACAGTAGAAACACCGTTACAGGAATATGTTAGTATTACAGTAAGTATTCAACGTTGGCTTTCTGTTAATCTGAGCGGAGATGCTTGTATTAGTCATGTCTGTGTCTTTCTTTGTTGCTTACATTAGTCAATTGCATCAATCAATTGCGTCTTTTGGTTTTCTGTCCCACCATTAGTGAGGTGAAGTGATTGAATTCATTGAGCTCAAACACTTTGGGTTATTAGATCTCCGCAGTAATTCAACCAAAATACTCATCAACCAGAATTAGCTTAATCTTAGATTTAACCGTTGCCAGGCCACACGCCTCTCACTGCTAAACACACGGTTGTGTTGTGGAAACAAATCTCTTTGGCTCGAAGGCCTGCAGATAATCTTAACTCCGGCCTTTAGTAATGACTATCTGTGGCTCCAACCATGCAACCATAATCTGGCTGTATGGTAAAAGGCCACATGGCAGAAACTGGAGCAGGGACTTTTAAGATTTTAAGATGTTTGAGTCCAGACTAAAATAGAAATGCTATGGTCTATTTTTATCTCCCACTCTATAGAGCTCTACTGTACATCTTTTATAAGATGAGAAGTAGGAATCATCAGATTAAAAGAGACATATGAAGGTTTTTTTTTTGAATATGATGAAGCTTTCCATCCATCCATCCATGTTTATCCATCTATAAGCTCATAAAACATCCATCTCTAAACATCCATTCGTTCATCTATCCTTCCTTCCATCCGTCTGTCCATCCATCCATTTGTCCAACTGTCCATCCGTCCACCCATAAGACCATCCATCCATTTCTAAACATCCTTCCATTCATCCATAAACCATCCATCCATCCATTCATCTATCCATAAACCATCCATCCATCTCTAAACATCCATAAACCATCCATCCATCCATAAACCATGCATCGTTCTCTAAACATCCATCCATCCATTCAGCCATCCATAAACCATCCATCCATCTCTAAACATCCATCCATCCATAAATCATCCATCCATCCATCCCTCCATCATCCATAAACCATCCATCCATCATCCATCCCTAAACATCCATCCATCCATACATACATATATCCATCATCCATGAACCATCCATCCATAAACATCCATCCATCCATCCATCCATCCATCCGTCCGTCCATCATCCATAAACCATCTATCCATCATTCATCCCTATCCATCCATCCATCCATCCATCCATCATCCATAAACCATCCATCCATAAACATCCATCCATCCATCCATCAATAAACCATCCAACCATCCATCCATAAACCATCCATAAACCATCAATCCATCCATAAACCATACATACATCTATCCATAAACCATCCATAAACCATCAATCCATCCATAAACCATACATACATCTATCCATAAACCATCCATAAACCATGCATCCATCTGTAAACATCCATCTATCCATCCATAAACCATCCATCCATCATCCATCCCTAAACATCCATCCATCCATCCATCTATCTCTAAACATTCATCCATCCATAAACCATCCGTCCATGTATGACATGTTTTCTCAAATTTTATACACACACAAAATATAAATTGAGCTGTAGGAAGAACAAACTCCATACATGACAATAAGCGACAAAAAAAAAGTCATTATCTTTTATCACACATATCACATTTTCAGCACTTTTACTGAAAATCAAATTGTTTTACTGTGTCTTAGAAACGCTTATTTAATCAGTTTTACAGTAAAAATCTATTAGGACACTCTAGAAACTTAATAATAATATAATAATCCCTCGCAGAGCAGTTTTTGTTTTGTTTTACGTAACCTCAGGTAAGGTGAACATGTTGATTCCATTCACAGAAACTGACAGCTACAGAGGTACAAGAACTAATTATTGTGCTGTTTAATTACTTGAAGTTTAAATGTTTATTGACTGAAATGGATTTTTTTTTTTTTTTGTACCCTCCTAAGTAGGCTACATTTCATCCCACCAGCAGTGATGTACTCGTGGAGCAGTGCCCTGTAGTCGCGATGTCACACTCCTGTCAAGCCCGTTTTAATCCTATTACAACCACTTTCATCATCACCAAGATATCTAGATTGAATTTCCTGTGTCGACAGCGATTATACTGGGAGGGCAATGGGATTTCTGGAGCGTCCAGATGGACAGATACAACTGGAAGTGATCAGTAATAGCATGAGTATAGATTATGTAGTTCACCACTGGGATGGGAGGCTGCACTAGCTGCAAATGTTATTCAATTATCCATTTGAAGAAGTAAATCAAATCTAAGAGGCGCCTTACAATAAGACTTTTTTTTCTTCTCATGGGAAAAAAATCTGAGAAAATCTTGACCAGATGGTGCATCCAAGATTATCCTCTAAACATGGCTTCCTCTGAGCTCCTCATGGCACTACTGTCGCTTCAAAGGCGTGCAGGAGTAAACACTCCCTCTCCACCCGGGGGTCTGCATGTTTAGCATCTTCTGTGTATGTTTGTCCCCGTGTACAGATGTGCGGTCGGCGAAGGGTTACTCAAACAACGGTGGTTTGTCTTTTGACCCTCCACCCACAGTTGTCTTGAGCCGTATCCTCACATCTGTGCTGAGGCTCAGATATCTTCCCCCACCGGCATCTGCTGCAGGCGGAGGACGCAGCCCTACACAGGCTCTATGATTGCCTCATGCCTTACTCATTCGGAGTCACCACCCTCAACCTCGGAGATAACCTCACCTCCTAATGTCAACTCTTAAGCTTGTTGACAAAATCAAACACACACACAGTCCTCTCCTCTCCTATATTAAGCTCAACCATCCTCGTCCTGAGCTGCAGGAAAGGCCGGTTTCAGCGCACCGGTGGATGTTTTTTTTGTCCGTCTGACGGAGACGGGGAGAGGACGGTGTGTGAGGACTGTCAGTGAGCAGAGGTAGAACGCTCTGGTTGCCACGGCAAACATGCTCCATTCCACCAAGCCGGCCTCTGATTGGACGGAAGCACGGCTGAGGGAAGGGGATTCTGCCAATTGGAAACAATTGATGTTTTGTTGCCGGGCCGAGCTGTCCTGACACAAAGCTGATGTTTATTGGTAGAGGAGATCACTGCTCAGGTTAGAAAAGGTGGCACTTTTTAATAAACATATATAAATATATAAAACGTCTCAGACTGTCCGACGTCAGAGCAGGAGGAAATAACAGTATCAGCACTACACTGTAAAAAATACAAGACAAAATATACTGATTGTGCAGAATTATCTCGCTTCTATTTGAATAAATTTAACAGTCTTAATAGCAGGCAAGTAGTATCCCATGGGTCATTAAAAGATAAAATATGGCCCCTTAATCAAAATATTTAGCTCCTATACTTCAAGTTTTCTGTTTCAGTCCTAAATTTTTTATATTTAAAATATAAATTCTCATATTTTTTTGTATTTAAAAATAAAATAAATGTGCCTGTTGTGGATTAATTTTAATTTTTGCATTTCTCCACTATATGGTGCTACAATTCAGTCAGATTAATAAGTACATGGAAAAACAGATGAACAATATTAATTAGATTATTTTCCTGCATAAATGATTAATTTATTTTACTTCATCTTACTTTTTTGCATTTGTTTTGACGGCCAGTGTGACAAAGGTTTCTCTGGCTGGTTGTCAAACGGTGCAGTAATGTGGCACCTTACGTATCTGTTGAATTAACACATTTTTTATAATAATACTATAACACATAACGGGGGTGTAATGTTACATAGAGAGTAGTTCACCTTTTGAAACTGGAAGCCGATTTTACTACCTCTTTTGTTCTTTTACATTGTGGTATTATGTAAGAACTTTTTTCCAGCACTAAATATATCACCTTGAGATGTACATCAGTGCAGTATAAAGTATCTCAGAAATAGACGTACATTAACAGAGTTCACCTTAAGCACATTGTACCTGCATGAGCTTTTTCTACATACCTTTTTGCGGTGTTTGTGATTGAAAAAAACAGTTTTACAAGTGACCAATGACACAAAACATCTCTCATAAAAGACGTTTACCCACCCTCAGTCAATAAACCCTCCCCGCACCAAAAGGCCTGAGCTCCTTTGTTCGTGTAAAAGGCAGGAAGGAAGGGTTATCAACTGTTAGTCAAATTATTCTAATGTTAGGAGCCGCTTTTCCAGTTCATCCAGCAACCAGCGGTCTCTGGTAGTAAAATAGAAACTTACAGACCCGTCTGTCTATAAACGTAACCCAGTCATTGATCGCTGGAGGCTGCCTGCCAGATGAATAAAACAATCATACTTTTGTTTCTTGTTCCTCTTTTAGGTAAAGTCTTTCCAAACCTAATAAAATGCGCAGCTAATACTTTAGTGCAAATGTTGTTAGAAAGTGTTCACAGATGCTGATGTGACCCTTTGCTTTATTAAAATGATGGATCGGTGTTGAATTCAGCTGAATGTGCCAAATAAGGCTACACGCTGTGTATTTCAGGTTTGTCATATGTGTGTGTTTTTTTTTGTTTTTTTTTTACATGTTTTATTAAATCGGAGCTGTTCATACAAACACATCCTCCCAGTTTTTAATAAAACCCTGTCCCTCTGTGATTTCAGGCCGTTTGAAGCGGCGGGACATCGACTTTCTGCAAAAACAATGAGATCAGTATCCTCTGTGGAGGTTTCTGTTTCTTCTAAGTATTCAGACTTTTTTTTTTTTATTACGCTTTTATAAGATGGGTGTGTGCAGGGAATCGGATTGAGACTCTGTTTTGTTTGCATGCGAAACTGCAGCGTTAAAACATTAAAGCTTATGTTCTCATTTAATGGGTCATGTTGCACATTCATGAGGACAACTTGCAAACTTCAAAGCAAATCTGTAGCTTCTCCTTTTGTCGTTAATCGCTAAATATGAGTCTGTTTAAAAAGGAATCCGGATGTTGTTTTGATGATGCGTGAAGCCAGGCGTGCAGTAATGCAAGGTGGCAGCATGTCCTGATGTCATTCATTAGTCGTGCATCTCAAGCAGCCAGACAGTAATTGTCAGCTGCACATGAGTAATTGAATAGGGCGGGTGTGCTTAAACAATCGGCTCTAATTGCATTACTCTTGTGGACCGTGACAACGATTGTCAGGCTGAAATGTGCCCCTCCGGCGCTGCTAATTGCATATGTAAATCACCAATATCTGGCCCCTAACAGGAGAGGAGAGTTAACGTGATGAAGGAATTCATCTACTGCTGTTGATTTTCAGGAGGCCTGGCAGGCGTCCACTGCTGCAGCCCGAAGCGACTCCAGACATCAGTCAAATGAGTCCGTGTCGGGGACTTCTTAGGTCAGGACGTTTCGAAGTGCTAACGAATTTGGTCACATAAGTACTGAGAAAACGTGTTATTTTAACCTGACGAGAACATTTGAACCTCAGATAATCACCAAAAGTAAGAATAATTCTCCCAAACTGGATAAACTTGAAAATTTGTAGTGTTAAGTAAGAATTCCTGAGTCGCAGATCTGAATATTGAGGATGTGAATAACCCTAACCCAAACTTGCGAGCTGCATGTCCGTCTCAAATGAGCTCATAATGTCACACCTTCAAGGGAATAAGTAACTCCTTAGCCTGAGGAGGACATGAATACACTAAAAGATTTTTTGCCAGTGCAATGCAATATTGTTGCTAAAAAAACATCCCTGGGGCTCAAAAAGCGTTTTCCTATTAGACCAAAAGTATAAAAAGATGTATTTTGAATATTCAAACCATTGTATCATTGTACAATCTTTGACTTGTGCACCAGCTGCCATCTTTGATTTTAGTGTCCCGTTCTCCTTAGTTCATTTCCCTTGAAACCACAAATGTCAGCTTCATTGTGGCACTGGTGTAAAACTCAGAGGATCACCAGATTCATTGGATTTTATCCTCTGGGGGCCATGAATCTTTGGACACAATCACAATCCAATAACTAAATTTCAGATTGCATCAGAGAGCCATTTGATCGGAGTGGCTAAAATCTCTTATAACTGCACTTAGACTGAGTTACTGGCTGTAGAGTGTCTTTTATTTTTGGTCTCTTTGTGTTTTCATGCCAGACACTTTCTACCCTTATATATAATTTGGGCTGTCGTCATTGCTGGATGATAAATTCCCATGAAAGTGCTACAGTTTTAAGATTTTAGGGCGGTGAAAGATCAAAATATTTACCCCTAAACGGAATAATCAGCCAGTTGTGTAATTACCCGGCTGTGTTTGGCGTGTATTATTTTCCTTCAGCTGGTTAAATCAGCAATAATCACAACTCTGACCATGACAGAGACGTTTCAGCCGGCCAATCAAGACAATAGTTTTGAATCCCACAAACCCAGAAATATGTACCTCAGATCCCTCCCTCGGCATCTCTTCGTCCCACGAGTCTTAATCAGAAACAGGCACACTGGATCAGGTCCCACATGTGTGCGAGACCGGATTAGAAAAGCTGTGAACAATTAACGTGCACGAGGGTCTGCCAGGCACCCGATGAGAAAGGAACGGTATCTGCTTATGTTAATTTCTCTGGATTAATTTAAGAAGCTTTTAAGGGCACTTCAGAGGAAGGGATTTTTACTGAAGTAGATGGACTCTTTGCCTTTACAACGCGTTCTCCAGACCTCCTCTTTGCATAAATGATGAGGGGGAGCAAAGTCTTTGGTGCCACCGCCACACAGAAGCATTTTGTGGACGTGTGTGTGCCCATGTGTGTGTGTTTTGTGGTGTTGGCCTCGGAGCTGGGCTGGCGCCGCGTTTGGCCCCATGGCTGCGGCTCCAGATGTGCTCCGTCTCTCTGCGAAGGACTGCTCAACCAACACACCCCGATGGGGAGGAGGAGGAGGAGGAGGAGGAGGACAAAGAGGGAGGAGGGACAGCGACATGGAGCTGAAACGTGACCTCCTCCACCGCCGTGGTTGACACATAAGTCATTCTGTGAATCTGAGCTTTAAATATTTTGAATTGTTTTCGGCTTTATGTTTCACCTTTTACTCCCACTTGTTAGAAGCAGCCCAGAAATGTGAATGTTTGTTTGGATAATCTCACTGAAAAAGGCGACATTGAGTAATTCAGTTGGTGTTGGGCTGTCAGTGAGCATCATAGACCGTAGTTTTTGTGTTGGTAGTAGTTTGACTCGGAAGCAGGAACGAGTCGGTGAGAGAAGTCACTCTGACAGTTTAGTGAACCAGTGCACGAGAAGAAAAACAGAAGCCACTAAAGTAAACACAGATGGCTTTTCTCATTTTTTTTTTTTCAGTTTTAATCTAATCTGAACATTAAATTACACGAATGTTTTCACATCGTCATAAATAAACTGTAAACCTCCTTTTGAGTTAGGAATACAGACTACTGCTGGTATGCAGGTGCAGAACGCATGTAGTCTTCGCGGTGTGTTCAAGTGCAACCTTCTGGTCCAGGCGACATGAGGCAATAAACCGGTTCATGTCAGATGTTCATTCATTCTGTTATAACCGCGGGTCTGCTGGCCTATCCCAGCTGTCATCGGGCAAGAGGCGGGGTACACCCTGGACAGGTATCCAGTCTATCGCAGGGTTTAACACAGAGAGACAGACAACCATTCACACTCACGTTCACACCTACGGCCAATTTAGAATCAGGAATGAACCTAACACACATGTCTTTGGACGGTGGTAGGCAGCTGGAGTACCTGGAGAGAACCCACGCAGACACAGGGAGAACATGCAATGTCAGATGATATTGAGCAAAATAATTTATATTCCTAACCCTCCTATTTTTCTTCGCATCATTAGCAATATTATATCAGATGTAAACACATAACACCTTTTAGACCATTATCCTGCCTTTGTTTTCCCGCTCCTGTGATTACACTCACCTGTCTGCATGCCCCTCCCCTTATTAGTCTCACCTGTGCCTCATCAGCCTCAGTGCATATGCAGCCTTCTCATTGTTTCTGGTTAAGTTGTCTGTTGTTTAACCTGCTTGTCATCCAGTTGGTCCTCCTTGTTTTTCCTGATCCTGTGTATCTTGGATTTTATTTTCACTTTGAAATACCCCTTCTCTCTTTTCATTAAATGTCACCTTTTGTTTGACTTAAGTCTTTTTAAATTGAGTTACTCATCCTGCCACTCTGGTTTCTACCTCCTCGTCACACTCTGACACAATGATTACAATTGTGTTCTGTTTTGTCGTTATATCTGGACACACTGTACGACATAAAAACATATAAACCTGAATTCTTATAAGGTTAAATCTTATTCAGGTGATGTGCATTCACATAATGAGGAAGGGTGTGGCCTAAAATGACTGAACCGTTTGCAATATTTTTAAAACAACATTGCAAAGTGCCTAACAAAGACATAAAAATACAATATCAATATCGAATGTCAAAATTTAAATGTCAGATTTAAATGAAAAGTCCAACTATTGTGAGTTTAATGCACGGATATGGGTGTGGCTTGTTTATATGACATCACAATGTTTCAGACTAGCCCCGCCCATTTACGTTTCTTCATCCAAACCAACAGACAAACAAACAGTAAAAAAAAAAAGCCTGAAAGGAACTGGATGAAATAAAACAAATGGTTTTATCATTGGCAAAGTATTTTGTTTTTGTTTATGAGGATGCTGTGCGTTCTAAGAAACTAATGAAGAAAATATGCTGTCAGGGCCTTTAACCGTTTAATCTGTTGATGTCTGGATCCTGAGGTCTCTAGCTGTCTGTAGCCTTCATGTTGGTACAGACCCAGCTGCAGGTCTTAGGGTGGAGGGGTGATGAATATGGTCATCAGGCAGCGCTGTGTCACATTGATGGGTCACTGGGGAGTCCTCCATCACTTTAAGGTCGGTCCGTCCTGTTGCGCCTCCGCTCTCAGTCAGTGTGTCGGGTTTCAAGCACATGGAGTGGATTAACTGGCCTATATGTGGCACTTCACCGGGGCGACGTCCACCACACCCTGACTATGCAGTGACTGGTCTGTTAGGAGGTCCCGCTCTGTTTTCTCTATAAACACAATGTACATTTAAGACTTGTTGTTGCAGGACGGACTGCAGCCGAGGCGGCTGTTGTAAAGCAGTCGCAGGAATGTTGCTGGAATTTGGCACCCGTTGTCGAGGCTGAGGCTGATTTCATTAGGAGCAAACCACAGCTTACATGTTGAGGTTTGCATTCTCACATTAACGTGGTTTACTTTTCTTATCAGAGCAGCTAATCGAGACTGTACCTTCTGAAGTCAACTTGTTTGTGAATAGTTGCTTATTTACACGTACAGCAGATTCTCAGCAACACTAGCTTTTATTTGGGGACATGCCTCTGACCAAAGTCCAGTATTTGCTCCAGTGTTTACTCTCCACTAGGTGCTAACTTGTGTTAAGTTAGGTTATGGGAAGTAGAAGCGAATTCTCGGTGTCTGTGTTTGTGTCGACGGAGAGCTGCAAACTGAAAACAGCAAACTTTCACTCACTTCCATAGCTACTGCATTCGATTGTGTGCTTAACCTTAACCCTACATGCACACTAGAAACATGACGACAGCAGAAGAGGAGCTGCTTTTTTTCTTGTGTTTGGCTGGACAACAGGAAAAATGTGGGAAAAAGAAGAAAACCGTGGGTGCAACCGCTTCGCAAAAACAAGATAAAAGATATTGTGATAAGAAAATCAGTAATCATGACTCTTATTTTAACCCCGACGACTAAAACTTTGCTTCATACCAGGAAAGAAAGAAACCAGGCGTTTTTGTAGCCTGAATCTAAGCAAAAGTAGAAGTTCAGTCTAACACCTCTCCAGTTTTTGTCAGTCTTTGTGTGCCGGTGCCGCATCTTCATCTTTTTGCTTAAAAAAAAATAATAATCTGACTATAATGAAAAAAACTTCAGGTATGCGTGAGTCAGCTGAGTATGAACAGTATCCTCTCCAAGAAATCCAAATCAATAACATTTTCTCTGGTCGTCTCATGCTGTTTCTGACTTTTGGAAGGAGGCTGGTATTCAATGAGAGAAAAAATTGATTTATCATGAATCAGATTATTCTGTGGAGGAAAAAAAATACATATATATTTTTAAAGCTGCTGGGGCTGATTCACAGGAATATCAGTTGAATAATGTTATCCAACACTGTATAATATTACCTTGGAAGGATAAAATGCAAACAGAAACTTGACCTTGGGTGGTCTACTGAAGCTGTGTCAAATATAAGACGTAAAAAATGAATGTATCTTAAAGAGAGGATGTATAGTATATGCGGTTCATATTTTTAATTCATTTTGTTGATTTATCATTTAAACAAACCAAGAGTAGACGTTAATATGGCGTACCAAACATTTTTTTTTATTTTTTTTTTCGTGCATGCAGCCATTTTTTAAAGCAAGAATTAATCACTGCCTTAAGAAGAGAGTGGAAGAAAAATATCACTACCAAAGTTGTGAGGCAGCCTTGTATTAGCAGTAGAAAATGACTGAGAAAATAAGATAATGAATAATCATGACTCATATTTTAACCCTGGGTTAAACACTAATCTTTAACCTTCAAAGTAGGATGTGTTTTTTTGTTTTTTTTTTTTGGCTAAACTTGATCAAAAGTAAGAGAAAAGAGCAGCACAAAGAGAAAGAGAGCAGTTAATGAAATGGGTCGCAAAAGGTGTAAAAAACCTAATTAAAAAGTAGTTCAGTCCAAGTTTACTTTTCTGTATTGTACCTTAATACAAGCTGTGGCTGTGAGACTGTTATTTAGTTTGTCCTGTTTATCCTGGAAGCAAGTATTCTGGCTAATATTCAGAATAGAAACAGCAGATTAGGTTCAAATCCTTTAACAATTTCGCATATTAAAGTGTTAAAGATTGAGGTATGTGTGAGTCCGCTCAGTAAAACGCTTCTTTAAAGAATCTTAGTCTATGGTGTATTTTATGGAGTTGGCATTTTGTTTCTGAAGTTTAGATGGTGGTGTTCATTCAGTCAGATTATTCTGTTTTAAGATAATGTGGCAGATTCATTGTATATTAATGAGCTGAAAAGGTTCAAACATTATTTTAATCTGGTGGTGTTAAAAACGTATGTAAGGTAAGGTGGAAAATACTCATTGAACTTCAGAAGTCTGTATTAAATATTTGAAGAGAGGATGTACAGTATATCCATGTTGTTGTGTTTCACTTTATTGTAATGAAATATGCTACTTACACATTGTTTGTGTACAGATTGTTCTTTAAATCATTTACTTTTTGATTATTTAACACACTTCCTTGTTGGCTGCATTCATTTCAGCCACGCTTTTTGCATCCATCTGTTCCTCATAAGCACTCTGACTCACAACCCTACTTCAAAGTTTTTAAATCATCCTAGGCCTGGTACATACAGTATATATAAGGGTCAGAGCTCCAGGACTGTGTGTGTGTGTGTGTGTGCGCGCGCTTTTGCTCAAGGACACTTCAGAAATCCTGTGAGGCCTGATCAAGCCTCATTGTTCATCCTCTGGTTTTGACTGCACCCTACATTCCTCCTTTTTTTATTTTAATGTACCGCAGTGACTCCAGCGTCCTTTGTGTCACTGTAAAATCTGCTCGGCATGATTCACACATTCCTTTTACATAGACACACACTTTCACTGCCAGAGAAGAGTAAAACATTAAACCACCTTCAACAGTTCGCAACACAGAAAACACTCATTTATTATACCAACAAACATCAGTGGACGTTTCTCTGCTCGGACTAGGCTTGGCTGTGATTAATACAATGGAGCCGAAAGTGCAAGGTGCCCTCCCAGTTTTTATCACAAGGTTTTGGAGTCAAATTAGATAAAAACAGGAGTCCTGTGAAACTCCCATGAAGGAGGGGGGAGGTGATGAAGCTGGGAGATAATGCTAAGTGTTTCAGGAGACAAGAGTGTAACGCTGGGTGTCCAGTTTCAAGCTGCTCTCAGACCTCCATTAACAACAATGAAGGCTTTGCCTGCTCGGGCTGAAACCAGTGAGCTGTTGCACAAAGGCTCTGTAAACATTTTAAAGGGTCAGTTCAGGTAAATTACACATTCTTAGAAAGACAAACAAACATCATCTTCTCAGGTACTTCTAGTGATGTTGGAAATAGTTTAGGGTTTGGTTTGTGGGAAGACAGAAATAGTTTGACAATTATTATACTTGCTGGCAAGAGTTAGATGTCAAGTTTGATCCCATCCTCATGTCATTTAGCTTATTTAGCTTAGCATAAGAAAACAAGAAAACAGCTAGACTAACAGCTTGCAAGCTAACAGCGAGGTAACTTAATGCAGGAAATGCAAAGAAATAATAAGAAGATGAGGTTGTTGGCAAAATCAAAATGTAACTCTGACATATTTGAAAAATTACAAATAAAATTCTACAACTAAATTACAGTAGGCCTATATTAGCTTATCTTCCCACCATTTCTGAAAGTGTTAGCAAACATGTCACAACTTGTGAGCTTATGGCCCGTTCTATTTGTCTTCTAAGCGCGACTTGCAACTCGGGAGTGATGTCACATCCATGTCGGAAAACAAGTTACAGCGGGTTTTTGCGTTCTGTTTACGACAGGTCGGAGAAAAGATGTTTATAGTGTTTATCTCGTTTACAGTGCAACCACGGCGGATTTCACATGTTCATTACATATTACAAAATATTACAAACATATTTCACAGTTTGATATCTGAATATTCCGTTTTGATTAACGTTAACGCTCAAGACTCAGCATTGTTGTCATAGTAACTGAACTAACTGAACTGAACTCGGAGTCCTCGACGAGTTGACGACCTGTATATACGACCTCGGGGGCGTTGTATTTGCAACTTCCGGTTCGTAACTCCGGAAACCGACTCGGAAACCGAGTTCGGTGGACAAATAGAACGCCCCATTAGTCCTTCACACCAAGAGGAAGACATTCACATGGACTTTTCTTGTGAAGACAGCACAACAAAAAATAGTTGTATCAATCTTCTGATCTGCCTAGAAAGCAAAGACCTAAATGTATCTCCCAAAATATTTCCCCAAATGTAGTGAGAAACCTTTTATAAAACACAAACTTCCTAAATAATACTTGGGTTAGTGGGAGAGTGTGAAAATGACTTCTTTACAATAAGAATTTTCACCTTCTGTATCGCCCAAACAATGAAGACTGTGTCTATAATCCCTCTCCTACCCATGTCTGCACTGCATACATAATGACAGACTAGGCTCAGTAAAGCCAACTGAAAATAGATAATGATGTGTTATCTCGGTCACCGAGGCTGTACAGTATGTTGCAGTGCCAGTCTCCCGAGCCGAACGTCAGCGAGGATGTCTCACGTTTCCATCATGCTTCTTTAGATTCAGCCAGGCTGTGCCGTGGTAATATTAGCGCCATCTTATCCAGTCATATACGTCTGTAACAGTGTCACAGTGACAGGATGTACAAGTGGAGGAGGGCACAGTTAATACTGGCTGACGTGGGATCTCTGCAACGTGCATATGAGCGACTGTGAGATGGATATCTTTAGTCTGGAGAGCAAACATGAAGATGAACTCGTTCACATCTCAGATTTATTCTCCTGCAATATTCCAGTCACCCAGATACAAATAAAACACTGTCCTTCACGTGGTATCTATGCACAGAGTCTTGGATTTATTGCCTGTGTTTTTTCCCACTGTGGAAGGGAATGGACTCTCATTTGTGGAGATGAAATATATCATTAAAATTCAGCAGCAACGTGTCTTTTCACAAACACTGTCATTGTTACTCTGGATAATCCACAAAAACAAGATTTATTTGCAGTTTTGAACACTATGAGTGTCACAAAACTGGGTGGAGGTAGAAATTTGAGAGGCAGTTAAAACCAAAAGACATATTTTTCTGTGATTTGTAGGTTTTTATAATATACTGTATTTTTTTTTTTTTTAACATCCATGCACTTTAATTGTGTTAGTTTGGGTTTTTCAGTTTATTTCACACTTGGCTATTGAAGCTTTGTGAGTCAAGCTAATGTTGCAGTCTTCAAAGATTTGCACAAAACATTTTATATCCAGAGAAAACATGCAAGCTTCTAGCAGCTTTCCAAAACACACACAGTAACTGTATATAAAGATGGACAAAATCCTCTGAAATTTCCTGAGAGCAGTTGTGAAGCTCAGAGTGACGTCCCTTGTGGTAGCCACTCTGGCAGTGTCTGACTCCACCTACCTCCAAGCTAAGACTGGGTGACATCCAGATAGACAGTTGTGATGAATTGTGAATTGTGTTTCTGATGTGACATTGGTCATGATAACCAAGTGGCAACTGGGCCTGAAAAGTGAAGCACAAAACAGTTCCTCTAATGACCACTTGAGGCTGGCTCTTAAAGCAAGAAAATGTCCAACAACTGAACATGTTTATACCATGGTACAAAAATCTGTTTTAGTCTCTATGGCTAAATTATATTATATCAAGGCTTACAGTTATGCCTAAATAAGGGTGTGAGTGACAGGTGGGTGCCATCACATTACAACTGACAAAAGCTACAACTCGCTCACCGTTGCCATTGAGCGCCACTCTGTGATGACATAGACAGAGCTGTTTGGAGCGGGCATTAACTGTATAAACAACATGGCAATGGACGGCAGTGCAGCGGCAAACGCGTAGCGACAAGGGTCGGGCGTTAGCTCGTCCCTGTATATCGCCTGCTTCCATTGAAAATGCATTGTATTTTGTTGCTCTGTTGCTGCTAGTGTGAATGTAGCAGTAGGCGGAGTCAGGCACTTCCAAGATGGCGACAGGCAGTGCCACCACATTGAGCTTCAAAACTGCTTGTCAAGAAACCTATGTGTGGCGGTTTGTCCATCTATATACGCTCATAAATGGAGGTCAAAGGGGATTGACTGACATTTGGAGCTAGCCTTAAGTGGACATTTGGGCAAGTGTAGTTGTCTGTTCTTCCGTGTCGGCTTCCTTTATCGGGTCTGGAGGTTGTTTGAGGAAAATGTGATGACGGAGCAGTTTTATGGAGTCAATACAAACACCATTATATACTGAGTTGAATATCTCTTGAGATGACCACAGACTGAAATCGTTTCACAATGCATTCAGTGACAGAGGAGAATCGTCTAACAGATAAATTACTCGCCTTGATGGCACTCGGAAGTAACACATTTTCTCCAACTCAGGCAGGGACTCAACTCCACGTGAGAGAGGGATGCCCTCACGCGCTGATCAAACCACCAGCAAGTAAAACGCCAAGAGGAGGTGAGAAATTAGGGCGTTAACGTAGTAATGGCTTTGAGTGAGCATAAATCTGTCAGCCGAGGCTTTGGAGACAGCTGATGAAGGAGCTGAGGTTGAAAGGTCGTGAACTGTCTCTATGACATTTGTGGTGACAGATGAAATAAAGATAGATGGTGCAGACATGAAGGTGACTCATTCCTCTGCCTGCGATTCAATCCATCTCCCTTCACGGTCATCTGAACACACTCAGACATATTAAACAAGACACGTGCAGGAGTTCTTATTGACACCAACCCTCTCAGCAGGAAAATCAACTTGAGAGCAGAGCGGAAACATTTTTAAAACAGCGACTCTCCCAACAACCACCACTGTAAACAAGCAGCCACGTCTGAACAATAGAAGGCGGCAAGGGAGGATGAAGGAGCCGTAACATGAGCTGCTGGTTTGATTTCAGCCTGCAGATGGACAGCCCTCTGTTAACACGTGTCCCCTCACTGGCTGGGAGGGCCGTGGCCTTTGACTCCAGCTGCATGCCTATTCTTGTCGGGGGTTTCTCCCTGCTGTTGCCGTGCTGCAGTTTTGACAACATAAGGAAAAAGCCTTTCGTCAGGGGAAACAACCATATGTCTTGAAACACTCCTCACATCTTCATCTGGACAGTATTGATTCTTCCTGAGGAAATTTACATCACGTGTCAGATTAGATTTACCTCCATTGGCTGCTGATCTCAGCCGATGAATAAATTTCAGTGCAGTGTGGGCCTTGTGCTCCCGTTATCCGCAGGTGAAATATTTAACAACACCGTTTGGATTAAACGAAGATAACGACTTGACCCGACAATTCCAGGAAATCTTGGTTATGATGTGAAGCTGCAGGTTCATGAGCTCTCAGAGGATTTACCTCCAGCCAATACTGAAATTCACAGCATGTCGGATAAACAGTTTTATTACAATTATCTATTTTTATTTGAAGAGAGAATGTATATCCTGTTATTATAGCATCAGAAATGGACACTTGAACATACAGTACATTAACGTGTACTTTAGTGTTTTAGTTTGGCATTGCTCCCATCCACTAACATGGAGGGGGCGGAGCTTATGAGCTATGTTGCAGCCAGCCATCAGGGGGCGCTCCTCATGCTCTGCCACTTTATATTGATGCGGGTCAATCACGTGACCTTTTTGTTGTGGCCGCCATCTTTAGGACCATAGCGCCACTCAGCGGTGGGAGAAATGGCTAGCGTTAACGTTCAAGAA
>JASGAT010344147.1:0-15435 GCA_030220025.1 Chelon auratus | reverse complement strand
TTTACGACTACTACCAGCCAAGTAAAACCCTAATACCCTTTAGAAACAGCACAGCACTGACAAACGTTTATGCTGAGTAGATCTCCACCAAGTGTACAAAAAGAGTTGTGGATTTAAATGTGATGGACATGAAAAAAGACTCACTACTTATTTTTTGTTTGGCTATTTTTCAGGTGACCAGGCTGAAACAGAATATGTCTACCCGTGTGCTACAGGTAAGAACTGTATGAACATACTAGAACATAATGTGTCGAGCAAAATTCTTTTTGTTTGGAACTAAATTAATATTAAGCCAACATATACTGTAATGTAGGCTGTCAATATTTATTAAGTTATTATTTTATTCTTTCTTTTGCAGCTTGAAGAGGTGCCTTCACTGAATCCAGTAGAACGTACACAACCTAATTTTATTAAAAATATCTCATACACATATTACCTATCTCTACATCTTTTTGTTTTCACATGTACTGATACTTTCACATGTACAGTGGGTACAAAGAGTGTGAACAAAATAAAGATCAAACTAAAATACATCCTGTCAGAACTGTTCATTTATTTTAAGACCAGCAAACTATGCAGTACTACTGGAAACCAAAGAGACACATTTTAAAACAATATGTAGATGAAGAATTTACTGTACAACCTGTTACAACTGGGTATGTGGGTGTGTTCAGAAAACTTCTCATCCAGCTCATTTGAATTAGTACACACCTGTCTTTACATACATTGACTCTGATTAACTTCAGAGACATGCCACCTGTTCTCGTAGGATTTTCTTGGTTACATTCTACTACAAGAGCCATGAAGAGCTTGTAAATTTCCAAGCAGATCTGTTTATTGAAAGATATCGCTCGGGTGAGGAAAAAATTCCACGGCGTTTAATACACCAGTGATCACAGTGAGGACAACACAGCAACATTATCAAGAACAGCATGTCCTTTCAAAATTGATTAGGAGACAAAGAAAATAATTGGTCAAGGAGGCTGTCAAAAGGCCAACAAGCATAATAAAGGAGCTGTAGCTCTTTCTGGTGAGTGCTAGCTGCTTCCCACATGGGACAACTATCTTTCAAATCTTCATTCGTCTGGGCTTTGGAGCTGGGTTGGAAGATACTAACTTTGTCTGATGAAAAACACATGCTTAGGCTTGGCTAAATTTTACAGAAACACATATCTACACTCTTGGCTGATGCAACTAAGATCAAACTTTTTGCCAAAAACTGTAAAAGGTATGTTTAGCCCAAAAGCAACTCAGCATGTCAACAAAACAACAAACAAACAAACACAACTCAAGGTCAAGCCTTACAGTCCAGAAATTGCACCTGCCACCTTCCAGGGGTTGATATGAATGGGGGACACCAGCCTAGATGACACCACATGACTATCCATGACTGACTATATCAGATGACTATCCATACTGTCCACGGTGAAGTTCAGGTTGTGTAGGAAAGACCAGACTGACAGCCAACATGAAGACGTACACTTCTTCTAAAGTTCCTACTCGTTTACATTGTGTCTGCTCCTGGCCAGAGTCGCCTTCATAGATTCCACAACATAAACCATTTTGGTAGACAACATCTCTTGAGTCCTCGAATTACCTCTTATAAGATTGATAAGATTACTTATCAAATCAAAATACCCGAGAGTCTCTGACCCCATCTGCTGCACATGAGGAAAGCTTTAGTGTGGATGGGTACATGTGAAGAGCATTCTGCTGCTGGCCATCTGGAACAACATACACCCACAACTCCTGCACATCTCCCCCTTAGCTGGTCACCTTGTCAAGAGTCAAGGTTTGGGACATTGGTCTGAAATGATTTTCAGTGTTAGGGCTTGTCTGCAACTATACAGTTTGTCAGCACTTTTAAATTTCAGCACCTTGAAATCTGCATGTTTGTTGGGAAATTGCTGCAGATTTAGACCAACCAACCCTGTCAGACTCTGGACTGAAACTGCTGAAGGAAATACCTGATACACAATGGGGGGAGCTACTACATTCCACCTGACTGACCTGATGGACCATGGAAGAAAATGTAACAGTCATTTTTCTGGATCAAACTGCTTACTGGAAGACTTCATACTGGACTTCATACGGTATTTATTATTTTTATTTATTTATTTCTTACTCCAAAAGTTGTGTTTGAGAAAATGCTCTCTACACAGAAGTTCATTTGCTTGGAAATTGTCTGCGCTGGCCATAGTGATGAGGTAAAAGGCTGTTTGCACGAGCAAATCAAACATCCCACGCTGGATAAAGGGCACTGTTGCAGAACCTGTCCACTGTATCACGTATGCATCCCACTGATTCAGAAAAATAACAGCATTTACAAACACTCTGATATGATTTAAAGATGGACATGTACAGCAGGTCTTCTTCCACAGAGTTCATTATGACTTTACAGTAACCCACAAAGTACAAAACTTTCCATGTTCTTCCTGTTTCTGCGTGGATTCAGCAGTGTCATTACTGTGCACATGGATGTTAGCTGAATTTAAAATTTTGGCATTTAGAAAATCACATGGTATTAAGAAGATCTGGTTAGCAGGTTTGGGCAAAGATCAAAACTGTACACAAAGTGTAGAATGAGGGGATATTTGCAATTAAAAGGGAAGCCCTCTGATTGGTTGGGCCAGAGCAGAAGTGGGCCTTAGCCAATGAGCCATGTGAAATTCTGCTCTTCCCGTTATGTGAGGTTGCTGGCATCAAAGTAGTGTCTACTGTCCCTGTCCTTGAGAACAGCAATGAACAAACATTGGACAGACTAGTGGTTGCTGTACTTTGTGCTGCCTCGTTGTTTGAGGATGAGCACACAGTCCAAACAAATATGTTTTCTAGAAAATGGTAAACATTGTTGCTGAATGGCTGAGCCAAGCACCCGTAACAGTTTAAAGAGTACTGGATGGTTTGTCTATAAATGATTGACTTAACAGATGCCTCAAAATGATGAGTGTTTTTGTGATGTAGGTCAAAGAAGGACTGATTTGTAGTGGAGTTTTATAAACAAAGGTTGACTGAGACTAATCTCAGTCACCAGTCATGGGTTTTTCTGGGATGCAGATGAGGATATGGACACTGTTTGCCTGCCTGAGTTGGATATGTGTGGGAGGGACATTGGCCAAACCGTAAGTTTACCCGTTCTGTCAAAAATAAATTAAACAATACTTCTGTATAAATTAAGCTTCAAGCAGGAGAGGTGTACAGTCCCAACAAAGTTCAATAACTCCTTGGTGATGTTGCATTTCCACACAAGCTGCAGCTTCTTCCATTTCAGAGCCAGAGGTTTAGTAACCAGCGTATGCATAAATCTGTCTGTGTCTGAAGGCAGTACATGGTGGCCATTCCTGCTGTTCTTGAAGCTGGAGCTGAGACCACGTTCTGTGCAAGTCTCCTGCGGCCCAGTGAGACACTGACCATGACTGTCACTTTGGTGTCCCAAGAAAAAAAAACAGTTCTTCTCCAGAGGACATCCAGCACAGAGTTTCATACCTGCGTTCAGTTTCAGGTCCACTCTCCAGACATATTTTTATTCCATATAACACACTGGTATTTATCATATTACCAGCCTCCAAGTTGGGTTTTGAATAATTTGCTAATTGTTTTGGACATTTAAAGCACATAAAGCAAAGCTTTCATACACAGCATATGTTATTTTCAGTAAGTGGTAAATGAATTTCTTAACAGGCTCCTTTAGTGCAAGATGAAGTGCAGAATGTCGAGGTGGAGGTCCAAGGCGAAACGTTTCATTCAAAAGAAGTCAGGAAAGTCATGTTCACAGTCTTTCATCCACTGATATTTGTCCAAACAGACAAGCCGATCTACCTCCCTGGACAAACAGGTAACCTTGACAAGACTTTGGATGTTGCATCTCACAGTATGCACAGTTTGTGCGCTCTTTGTGTCCACTTCCTGCAAGAATATGCTGTCAAAGAATTAATGCTGTGTTGCAATGTGTCTTTAATTTACTGCTTTTCAAAAGTTGAGAATGCAAGACTGCAACACTGCTTTGGGTGAGATGTAAATGCACATTTTTTTTCTCAGTACATTTCAGAGTCCTGTCACTGGACGGCATGTTGAGGTCAGTCAATCAGTTGGTGAGTGTTTAAACTGTCTTTTCTTTTAGATTTCATTTACAAATAACAGTGTTTGTAATGCTGTGGGATGGTCTGTACCCTCAAGTGACCAGAATATCAGCTGTGGATGAAGCTTGCGGTCAATAGTACAAGCATGACCTCTTTATATAAACCTGACTGTGCTAAGTTAAAGGTTCAACATTTTTGCTGATGTTGTTGCATGTATTGACCCCAAACGGCTCTAGTTTAACATTGTAAGAATCCAGTGACAAAATTCTGCTGGGAACAACAACGCTGAGAACATAGCATTAAAAACCAACGGGAAGCGAATATGTTGCTCTTGTCATATGTTATTGTTTCTTAAATCAGCGATGGAGAATGATTTCTAGATGTTTAGTTTACAAGGGCTATGTCAGACTCTGCATAAATGTCTGTGTGAATTTATAATCATCATCAGGACTGTTCTTCACTTATTAAAGATAGTTTTAGTTTAAAGTAGCGGGATGTACACCAACTTTTTCCTCTAATTTTTTTGTTTTATTTCCCACACAGTACAGCGTCATTGAAATTGAGGTAAGACACAGTTTGTACGTACTCTATACTGGGGATACAGACCAAATGTAACAGAGGAGTGAACTGTTATTCAACTTGCTTTTCAAACACCTATATATGCAACATTTTTAACAGTATACATAAATAGACCCAGTGATAACATCCATCCTGGGTGACTGGAACACAAGTGGCCAGATCTAATTACAGGTGTGAACAAACTCAAGATGCATTGAGGAAGCATTTGAGATCGGATCATTGTTTCAGTGAAGGAGCAAAGTAAGCATGTAGAGTTATTAGAATTTATGTGTTTCCTCAGTAACATAGGCGCCGATTTATGTTTTCCTCCGTGGGTGCTCATGAGCACACGCCCTTTAAACAAAACAAAAACAAAACAAAAAACAAAAAAAAAACCAAAACAGCCGTTTCGCATTTCAGAACCTTAGCAAATGGACAGCGGCCGACACGAACACACACGCATATAGACTCGATACTAAAGCCGTAAAGTAGGCTATTTTTCAGGACAGACCACTCTTCAAAAATACAGATAGGATTGGAGATGAAAGGTTGAACTAAACACGATCAGCTTCGTGGGAAATTAAGAATCAACCTGTCTGGCACACGTGGGTGCTCAGTATTTTCCGTGGGTGCTCGAGCACCGGAGCACCCACCGTTTCGGCGCCTATGCTCAGTAATGACTAGTCTCTTTATTTACCTAATTTCTTTTACTGCCGTGACATTACGACGCAAGCATCCTGGGTTAAAATCTGAGCTTTGTGTGGGACAATAGCACAGAAGTAAAAAATCTGTAATATTGTGCTTAATGGAAAAGGAAACATGAATATGAACATGCAAGGTAATAGTTTGACTCAGAGAGTGACGGTGTCATAGAACTGACTCTGAGATGATGCAGGTAGATAGGGACAGGGCCGTCTGGAGTCTAGACACTGGAGGCGGTGGTGGTGATGAAGAAGTCGGCAGATGGCTGAAGGTCGTTGACCTCTGCTGAAGACTGTTAGGATGACCATGGGGAGGTGGAGATGGGGAGGAGGGTTGCCCAACAGATGGCCTGCAGGTGGGACGATGGAATGATTGACCAAGAGCAGGCGGGAAAATAGTCCATTGTTTGGTCATAGTGATGTGCCAATTGAGGACAAACTGATTTTGACAGTGTGGGAAAATGGAGAAGATGAGGAAATAGAGCGACAATCTGTTTCTGGGAGAGGAACAGATCTTTTCTATTGAACTTTTGCCTGAACTTAATTACTGTTTGAATTTATTTACATATCATGCCCAAAACTAGGATCAGATCTTGAGTGCTGGCTTAAGATGCATGTGAGGATGGATTTTAATGCCAGGTGTGACCACATTTACTTAAAGATGGATTGTTGTGATCGGATCAGTCTGGACACACTAGGTCTGAGCAGGATCTAGGTTACCAATCACATCAGCCCAAGTGTCAGCAATCATTTCTACTAAACCCCTCCCTAGACACCATCATTCATGTGAGGGATACGTCACCCCAGGGTGATCCGTCATCCATCTTCAGTTCTGCAGGGAAAGTTGGTGTTACAGCAAACTCATCTGAGCCCACTGTGCTCAGGTGAACACAAACAATCCCTGATCATCCAGTTAGGTCAGGATTTGAAGTACTTTGAAAGAGAGTGGCAGTAGTACACCTAAAGCGATGTTACAGCTGGAAGCAACGTCTTTGAGGTTACTGCGGTGTTATATCTCTCAGATGACACCACACTTGAACTATGGGGTTCATTGTAGATTCTGCTGGCATCCCAATGAGGGACAAGAGTTCACTCATCTCTTTACCTGTGGGCATGAAGTGACCAAGACGTGATGGGACTTAGAGTCCATTTCGTATGCCTACTTGGTTTTAAAAGGTGCTGTGCAAATAAAGGTCGGCTATTATTATTTGTCATAAATTACACATTTTCTCATTTATTTTATTTAACAGGATCCTTACAACAATCGGATTGGACAATGGCTTAATGAAACATCCAATAGTAAAATACTGCAGCTTTCTCATTCCTTGAACTCTGAGGCCCGTGAAGGATTGTACAAAATCATGGTGTTAGCGGGAGGAAGGACAATATATGACAAGTTTGAGGTCAAGAAATATGGTAATTTCTGGTTCTCTTAACACACCTCATGCTTTGGAACATGGTAAGAAAGCTAACAACATATTTTTGTTTCCAGTTTTGCCTAAATTTGCCATAAATGCAGATGTACCCAGTGAAATATTCATTGGACAAGAGGAATTCAAAGTTGAAGTATGTGCCAAGTAAGTACCAACCATTCTTGCTAAATGACAAATGACACTCAGTCTAATGACACGTTTTTAAAACATGTTTTTTTATTATTATTTCTATATATTCAGATATACATATGGGCAGCCTGTGCCAGGCCATGTCGAAGTTAATGTGTGCCAACGACTTATGTCAGTGTATGGACCGTACCATGCAGTTGGCATCCCTGTGGGCACTGAACTATGCTACAAAGAAAGAAAACAGGTACGACTGCTGCAGAGACGTCTCTAACAGCAACTTAAATAAGAGATAACAGTTGATACACGGTTCACCAGTTAGTTACGTTAGTGAAGTGACTGATAAAAAGTCAAAACAAAAATAAAAAACAGATAAAAGCTGTAAATAACTGTCTGAAATGTGTACGAATATAAACTTATTATGTATTCCCAGTGTGGGATTAATAAAGAAACTATCTATCTATCTATCTATCTATCTATCTATCTATCTATCTATCTATCTATCTATCTATCTATCTATCTATCTATCTATCTATCTATCTATCTATCTATCTATCTATCTATCTATCTATCTATCTATCTATCTATCTATCTATCTAACAATTGGATATACTGTATTTATTGGTGTATTGTTAGTATATACCTGAGAGACAAATACTATACATCATTGTTCTCTCCAGACAGACAAGAAAGGCTGTGCCATTTTTACCTACAATTTATCAGCTTTCTCTCGGGTCCAAAACACGGTGATAAATACTTTGGACGTCACTGCCACAGTGGAAGAGGAGGGAACGGGCAAGTCTTTAGAACCTTTACCATCAAAAGGTCTGACAAAATATGACCAACGTATGCAGCCTTTGTGACCGTCTTTCTTACAGGTACTTCATTTTCACAAAACAAGAATATAAGGATTTCTCACAAGGCCGGCATGCTGTCTTTTATTGACGTACCCACAGTTCAATATGAAAGATCGACAGTGGAAGGAAAAGTAAGTTTAAAATGTTGTCTTCACTTCTTCACTGTGTACTCACAATGTAACTGCAGTCATGTGGATCGTGTGTGGTGCAACTCTGTGTTTCCAACAGGTCAAAGCAGTTCATCACAATGACACACCCATTGCTGACATGGTGGTGTACGTCATTGAGGGGCAACCAGGGCCACCAGGGCCACTAGGGCCACAAGGGGCACCAGGGCCACAAGGGGCACCACGTTTAGTCCTGAACCTCACTACTGACAGCGAGGGGCTTGCTGCTTTCTCATTCAACATAACCGAATTAAGAGAGAGCATCACTTTATTCGTAAGTAAAAAGTAGCACTAACACTACACTTTGTAACATGTCGGGTGTTTTTTTTTTGCTAAACTTCTTCCAGTCACATTCTTAATACAGCAGACTGACCAGGTGTTTGATAACTACATACATAATGCAAACTTTACCTACATACATATAGCACTGAAATATGCAAAGGACTGAAAAAACAGAATTATATAATTTGCAAAAGTTTTTTTTTCACAGCATTAAAACCACTGATAGGAGAAGTAAATAACATTGACCATCTTGTGTCAATACAATGTTCTTCTGGGAACTTTTGGACCTGGCATTCATGTGGATGTTACTTAGACATATAGCACCCATCCAGACCAGACCAGGCACCCCCACCCCATAGCAATGACACTCCTTGATGGGATGCACTGGAACAAGCCTGATCCACAGAGGCCCCTCCCCTCACCCCTTAGGACCCAAAGGCCCCCACTAACAACTTCCTGTTGCCAGACACCACAGGACACCCTCAGAAGGTCCATGTCCATTCTCTGATGAGTCACAACTGTTTTGGAGGCACAAGTGCGACCTACACAATATTAGGAAGGTGATCATAATGTTGCGCTTGATCGGTTAAGATATTTCACGTACCACAGACAGGGTTATTTCTATAGAGAACAATAAATGGCATAATCATTTATTCATTTGTGCATTCATCTTCTGTAACCGCTTGTCCCGTGAAGGGCCGCGGGGAAATGGCATAATCTCAAGTTGTATTTCAATAATCACTCAATTTTTTTTTCTGCTTTGGAAGACTGTATCAGCTAAACCAAATAGGATGCTCTTGACATGTCTAGTGTGGAATCTTCTCTCCATTCATTTTGTTATTTTCATGTGTCGTTTCTCTCAAATCAACAGCCTCTGCACCAGTAAGGAGATGGTTTATGCATGACACAAAACATGACAATTTTTGTTTTGTTTTCACTTCAAGCCATGAGATTGATGTAGAGTTTCCTTTTCTACAATCTAGGCAAGCAGCACACCAGTAGTACAGTTACCTTCATACTTTGGCCGTCCTTATTATGAAAATGGTTATCACTCGATGTTTGTGGTCCAACCTGGAGCTGAACCAGTGAGCCTTTTGGAGGTGAAGACGAAGACCCTCACACCATTTCCCTGTGACACAGAAGTGGACATCATGATCCCGTACACTGTTGAAGGAGAAGACCAGGGCTCTATGGATGTGATTTATCTGGTGAGTGGCGGGAGAAGTATTTTTCTGTAATATTATTATGACCAATATTCTGTTAAAAATAGCTTTCACAGTGATTTTATTCTCTGTGTCATTTCTCTCTGTTTCTGCAGGTCTTATCTAGGGGCACCATTGTCAAGCAAGGACATAGAAAGGTTGAAGTGAAACAGAAAACAGGTAGACAATCAAGAGGTCTGAATGCATTAGTGCTATATATTATTAATTGTTTTGTTTTTAGACATTTTCTTATTTTAAAGTCGCAACACAGAGAGAACAAATTTAAACAAACGATTAACCAAGCTTTTATTTCTTGGATTTACATTTTGAGTCCTGACTATTATAACTAAACACCTATTGTAGAAGAAACTTCAACACAAGAATGTTCACCTGCTAGTTTTTTGATTTCTAAAGGCATGTAAATGCTGATGGGTTTGGTTTACGGTTTCAGTGAATCGAGGCGAGGTGTCCTTTAAGTTGAAAGTAACTCCAGAGATGGCACCACGCATCCGGGTTGTGGCTTATGCCGTCCTTCCCAGCGAGAATGTAGCTGCTAAGAGTGCTGTTTTCTCTGTTGAGAAATGCTTCAGTCATAAGGTCAGTAGAAGGAGAAGACATGTTAGTAGACACATGAATTGCATTCCTTATATATGGGCTGATTCGAGTTGTGTTTTTCTCTACGTAGAACATACATCGATCAGGCATAACATTATGGACACTGACAGGTGAACTAAATAAAATTGACCATCTTGCGGCAATACAGTGTTCTGCTGGAAAACGTTTGGACCTGGCATTCCTTTGGATGTCGCTTGGACATATACCACCCACCTAGACCAGACCAGGCACCCCCACCCCATAGCAATGACACTCCTTGATGGCAGTAGCCATCCCCAGCAGGATGCAGCCTGACACAGACACACACACAAAAAAAAAACGGTTTAGGAACAATTAAAAAAAAAAAACAAAAAAAACATGAAGAACAGCACAAGGTGTTGACCTGGCCTCCAAATTCACTAGATCTCAAACTGATCAAGTATCTGTAGGATGATCTACAGAGGCCCCTGCCCTCAAGGTTCTCCCCCATAGGACCCAAAGGCCCCCACTAACAATATTCTGTTGCTGGACACGACAGGACACCCTCAGAAGGTACATGTCCATTCTCTGATGAGTCACAACTGTTTGGAAAACTTACACAATATTAGGAAGGTGGTCATAATGTTACGCCTGAACGGTTTGCCATTTCCATTTCAAAAAAGGAAAAGTCATAAAAAGTCCACTGACCTTACGATTTCTCTAGTCAGTGCCACCATGTTGAACTCCCCGCCCGTTATTGAGCTGATATTAAGTAAAGGTGTCCTGGCAAGGGCCCAGGACAGGTTTATATAGAAGCATTGTACCAATCAGTGTTGTGTTGACAAGATGTATGTGCCAGGTGTCGGTGGAGTTTACTCCGTCCTCAGCTGTCCCAGGAGAGGAAGTCACAATGCAGGTGACAGCTCTGCCAGACGCTCTATGTGGCATAAGCACTGTTGATCAGAGTGTCTTCATTCAGGAGGCCGGCAATACTCTGACTGCAGACAAGGTAAGAGCTCGAATCAACCACGTTCCCACTATCACCAAGAATTAGGCAATATTAAACTCTTTAGCTCCTCGTGGTCAAAACTGCTCTGGAGTACAAAGTAATCTCTATTAAACAGTTTCCTAGTACTTCGACAAGAAGTAGGCTAAGCAATGTTTTCCATGCGGTGAGGTTGTTCAGAGACCACCACATGGAATATGTCATCCATCAGTCATAATCAGTGTTTACCCTAAAGTTTCCTTCCAATTGGACTTGGTATAGTAATTAGATGACAGAGGACACAGGATTCTAATGTAGATTGACTGAAGATTCGAATATCAACATCACACCTTTCAGTTCTGGTTGTTTGGCAACACCTTACTGGTGGTAACAGCAATGTGGTTTAATACACCACGTCACAGAAACAGGAGCATCAAATAAAATCATCAGTTAAATACATAGGTGACAATCTATGTCCACTTATCTGTGAGAAACTGAGATGTGATTTTAAACTGCACACATGATAAGTCTGTGAAAGGAGTTGGTTGCTTCACTGAGAAGTTGGAAGGGTGTAGCCAGTTGCTTCAATAACTGTCTGTCAGTCCCTTCTTGTTCCATTACTCCCTGCAACATTACTTTTCGAAATTGTGGCTGCAGACATCCACTTCATTATGATGCAAAAATATAAATGTGCGAAACGTTCAGTGGATCACATTGTTTTAACTCATTTGACTCATTTAAAAACTCATTTAAAAAAGGTCCTTCCCTTAATTTTGACTAGTCTCGCACTGCCAAGAAGCACCCCACAGCATGATGCTGCCACCAGGTTTTCCAATCCTTGCAGAGGGCTCTGAAACTACTGGGTTTTTGGTTACCTCCCTCATAGCCTACTTGTTCTGTTACTCAGTTTGGCCTCCATGAACCCGGCGCAACCTGATGATAGAGCCATTGTTGCCACTGTGCTAATGGGAAAAGGTGCAATCAAATTCAAAACTATCTTAATAATTAAACAAGTGCATGTGACCACAGTTTGGAGTGTTACAGCATAGTAGTGAAATATTTTAATGAATGTGCAAACATGTTTCACTCTAATAGCTTATCTAATAGTTATAGTAGTAATAGTTATAATAGTTATAATAGTTATCTAATAGCTCTAGTAGTTATCTTGTGTAGATTGACAATTTTGTTTAAGTAAAATTAAGTATTCAAAACATTAAGGGAGTACTTTTTGAATCCACTGGACATGTATTTTGTCGTGACCAAAAATAATAAGATAAGATAAGATAAGACATGTTTATTAATCCCACGTATGGGAAATTTCCTTGTCACAGTATCATGGAATTTTGCAAAAAAAATATATATATACAGAAAACAGTGACAAATTGATGCCCTTTTCTAAATTTAAAGGACATAATCAGTGTCTGTACCATTGATATGCCAGTATACTTGGCCATAATGGTAAGTTCAGTGAGGACTTAATGATGAAAGTAACAAAACTCATTGCAAAGTGTGGCAGGTTTATCCAACCGACACTCCAGAAACCAAAAGAAGACAAAACTATGGTTCCTTCCATGGCGAGCTGAACTGAAACATGAGGTTATATGAACAGGAAAATCCCGTGCAAGAAAATAGGTGAGTGAGCAGACAGGTGACAAGGGAAAGGCAGGACTATATATACACAATGAGGCTAACAAGGCACAAGTGAGACTAATGAGACAAGAGCACACAAAGAAACCCATCATATCATCAATGGAGGGAAAAGACAGACAGGACGTAAAGCAAGACACAAAACACCATGGTAGAAACAGGAAACTCAAGGAAAACCAAACAAGATTACAGAAAATGTTAAAAACTCGATACCATGGCATTTCTCACACTTTAAGATGAAAAATTAAACATATACTTCCATTAAAACACTTTATGACTTTATGTCCAAATAGGTTTTCTCGTTTCAGAATCAAAGATTACACTCCCCACTTTAGATACTTTACTGTATAAACCTCGAAATTTGACCCAATTACCTATTTTATTCCAGATATTTGAATTGCTGTCTATCAGAAGAACCCTGCATATTTATCATGACGTTCAAGATCCTCCAAAATGTGTGCGTGTGAGGACGAGAAGATATGTTCCACCATACCTCAGACCGGATGCTTCCGAAGTTTTCCAGGTATTTCGTCTTCTCCCTTTCCCAAATCATTATAAAACAGATAGAATCAAGTTCTTATTGTTGTTGTTGGAATTAACTTTTGAGTGATGTCTGTATGTTGTTGGATTATCCAGACTGAAGGACTGAAGATGGCAACTAATTTAGTCATTAAAACACCTGATTGTCTCACGTATAAAGGCAAACAATACAGGTTAAATTTCTATGGCGGTTATGGTGAGTTATTTTTACATTATAAGCATAATTTAGTTCATGTTGTCATTTTGTTAATTTGCCTCTGGTAAAATATGTGTGTTGACTTTTCAGGTGTTCAAATGTCCCCCTTGTTACCCCATCCAGGTGGTTCAGTAGGAATTCCGGTACATGGATATGCTGGATATGGATTCAGTGGATACGGTGGATACGGTGGATATGGTGGATACGGTGGATATGGTGGATATGGTGGATATGGTGTGTCTCTTGGTCAAAGTCCGGTATCTGCAGTGCCAACGCCAATACAGACAGTCCGCACTTTCTTCCCTGAGACTTGGATATGGGACCTGGTGGATGTTGGGTGAGTATCTGTCACAGTTATTTGTAGAATTGCACTATTATAGGATCATAGCTAAATGTGATTAGTTTTAGAGTATAAAATACTTTGGAAAGGCTTTTTTTTATTTTACTGTAAATCCTTTATCCAATAGTTGACTGGTTAATACCACTTTGGGCCACTTTGGGGATAGTAAGTCATGTATCAACTAGTTTGTCCACAACCTGATTAGAACCAGACAGCAGTTAGAAAAACCATGAGGAGTACTATTAAAGAGCCAGATATTTCCTTCGGGGGTGGTTGAAGAACAAAACAATTGGTTTAGTTGGCACAACCTTTCTTTAAATATCAGACCTTTCCTCATCCCATATGCTTGTCTCTCATCTGTGTCTGATGATCCAGAGAATCTGGAACAAAGAACATGCCCCTCACTGTCCCGGACACCATCACCACCTGGGAGACAGACGCTTTCTGTTTGTCCCCTCAGGGTTTTGGTTTGGCTCCTCGTAAAAAGCTCACCGTCTTCCAGCCCTTCTTCCTTGAGCTCTCCCTGCCCTACTCTATCGTCCGAGGAGAGCAGTTTGAACTGAAGGCAACGGTCTTCAACTACCTGACCAGCTGCATCATGGTAAGGATGATTTTGAACGTACCGTAGTGTTGTAAGAGTTTAAACATAGTTTGTCTGCAACATAGCATAACAATTTTCTTAACAACACTTTTTGTTTGCAGTTATTAAACTGTATTTTATTAACTGTACAGTTATTAAACATATTTAGTACTCTTTAAAATGCATAAAGTGACTTTAATTACAGTCCAGACTTAATACACTCCTGATCAAAATTTTAAGACCAGTTGGAAAATTGCAAGAATTTACATTTCGCACTGTTGGATCTTAAGAAGGTTCAAAGTAGTGCTTCAAAATGCAAAAAGAAGAAATGGGAGTGAGAAAAGAAAAAAAATTGAGTAAGCGATTTATTGCAAACAACCATTAAACTGAAATAGGCTGTTCATCAGCTGATCAAAAGTTTAAGACCACATCTCAAAAAAAACCCAAAAACCCCCTAAAACAGAAATAAAATTTTCAAAAAAGGACTCAGTAATGAGTAGCTGCGCCATTCGTGTTCATCACCTCAAAAATTAGTTTCGGCATGCTTGATGCTAGTGTTTCCAGGAGGCTAGTGGGAATGTTGCTCCAAGTGGTGAAGATGGCTTCACGGAGGGCATCCACTGTCTGGAACTGGTGTCCATTTTTGTAAACTTCCCTTGCCATCCAACCCCAAATGTTCTCAGTTGGATTTAGATCAGGGGAACACGCAGGATGGTTCAAAGGAGTGATGTTATTTCTCTGGAAGAAGTCCTTTGTCAGGCGGGCATTGTGAACAGCAGCATTGTCCTGTTGAAAAACCCAGACATTACCACACAGACGATGGCCTTCAGTCATGATGGATGCCCCCTGCAACATCTCCACATAGCCAGCTGCCGTTTGACGCCTCTGCACAACCTGAAGCTCCATTGTTCCATTGAAGGAAAAAAAAACCCAGATCATGATGCCGTCCCCTCCACTGTGCCGTGTAGAAAACATCTCAGGTGGGATCTCCTTGTCATGCCAGTAACGTTGGAAGCCATCAGGACCGTCATGGTTAAATTTTTTCTCATCAGAGAATAAAACTTTCTTCCACCTTTCAATGTCCCATGTTTGGTGCTCTTGTGCAAACTCCAAATGGGTAATTTGTTCTTAAAACCCTTCTCTCGCCGATGCTGTCTAATGGTTATGGG
>JASGAT010344144.1:1605-23908 GCA_030220025.1 Chelon auratus | reverse complement strand
ATACGTTAAGTTAGGACAGGTTACGTTGTGATACGTTAAGTTACAAAATGTTCAGCTAAGTTAGAACGCGTTAAGTTAGGAAACATTCAGTTAAGTTAGGAAACGTTCAGTTAAGTTAGGATACGTTAAGTTAGCATACGTTAAGTTAGGATACGTTAAGTTAGGACAGGTTACGTTGTGATACGTTAAGTTAGGACAGGTTACGTTGTGATACATTAAGTTAGGAAACGTTCAGCTAAGTTAGGACACGTTAAGTTACGATACGTTAAGTTAAGTTAGGACGCGTTAAGTTCGGATACATTAAGTTAGGACAGGTTAAGTTGTGATACATTAAGTTAGGATATGTTAAGTTAGGATTCCTTAAATTATGATACCTAAGGTTATGATATGGTAACGTAACACTACATTAAGTTAAAACTGTGTTACATTACACTACTAATTGGCTCCATTGGTGAGATTTAATTTATATTTCTGTTCCTAATTCTAATAACATGGATATAGGGTGGCCAGTTATTCAGTGTCATTATCATGTAACATCAAGTGAAATGCTATTGTTTAAATAATACCACTGTTTTGTGGTATTATTTTACAAAATGAGGTAATGGTTCAATGCAAACTGTGTGCAAGAGTGGAAAGAACAAAGCATTTGTTTTTGTGTGCACGCTCTGCCTGCAGATTAAGATCTTGTGGTGATCAGATTTAAGGCTACAAAAATACTATGAAATGGGATACATATTGTAGAAAAAATGTATTTGGGGTTATGCCAATTTTTTGATGAATTATGGTGTGTGGAAAATAAGCCTCCCATCAAATTCTACACAGTGCTAGTTATTAGCCAAAAAGGTGCTGCATTTGAAGATTGAAGATGCTAATTTCAGTCCGTTCTGTTCTCCTCACTCTGTACGTGTCCCCGCCGCTCTGCAGTGAGACGGCCTCAGATGTGACTCCTCTTCTTTTTCATCACCAGCCTCTCAAAGCCCCATTCGCATCTCATCTCCCTGATTGCTAAATAAGCCAAGACAAATGGCAGTGCCCTTCAGACCTTCCTCAGGAGCGGCTGACTGCTTGTCTTGTCTGTATTCAGCAGACAGCAGTGAAGTCTTTGCCTGGAACGTAGCCTCGGGGGCCGTGCTACTGACAGGCCGCAGAAAGACTAACACTGGGACTCACGCTGCTCTTCTGTTTTCTCTCAACATCGCTGCCACATCCGCATACTCTTGTAGAACAAAGAGATTAACCTGGTCAGGGGTTTCAGATGTCCTCATCAAACAAGGACATTTAAATTGCACCATAAACCTTTGCCAAAAACATTATTTTACTTTAAAAGTAAAGGCTAGAGTTCCCTCTGCTTTATACCTCAAAGTGATATATTTATAAGTTTCTTACCCTTGATCGTGGAATTAATTCTAGTGTGCAGCTCATACTCCAGTGTCTTGTGTTTTTATGAGGATTAAACATGTTATGGTTTGATCCAACATGACGTAATCAGGAGGTCAGGCCTTGACAGTTATAGCTTGTGACTAACATCCTCTGATTATGTCACTCCTACATAAGTGACAGTCAAACGTTGAAGCTGTGTGTATTTTCCATTTTTTACAACTAACAGATGCATACGACTCCCTCTTCTCGAGTGCGTGTCAACAATCACTGGATGTGTCATTGCTCAACTGCCCCACCAGCCCTGCCGGGCACTGACACGTCCCGTCTGTCCCGTCAGTCACTCAGGATCAATGCAGAGCTGTCGCTATCTGCGCCCGTCCCGCCGTGACAGCGCGCCAACGCCCCTCGACCAATTTTAAGGGACATGAAAGCCCGCGTCCTGATCTGCTGTTTACAAATCCGCATGCAGCATCACATATCCTCTCCCCCGACTACTCTGTTCGCGGCGCCGACGAAATCCGACAGGGAAGCAAGCCAATTAGCGCCATCCGTTCCGCTCTTATCCTATCGCGGAGCAGCAGGATGTGCGGGGTTGAAAGGTAGTCACTGGTGGGCTGTGCTCTGCAGAACCAAAGTCTTGGTGTCAAACTGGAAGGCCCCGCCGCTACATGATTTCAGATGGATTACCGCTGTTATTGTGCACTCCACCTCTTCATTCCTCTTCCCTTGAGCTCTTCCAATTTCAGTTTCACGACGAGCCCACACTCCTGCCTTGCAATGTCTCCGTTTCCTTCCTTCGAAACGGTCTTTTCTTCTTTGTGTGCTCCGTAACGTCTCTCTTCTGTTTCTTTCCCGATTCTCCCTGTCCTTGAATGAGCTATTGATTTAACCGAGCGACATCGGACAAAATGAGCTTTCAAGTCTTGCATGAATTCACACAAGTTCACAAGTTTCTGCAATTAAGTGTGCTAATAGGAGCCCTGCGAGGTCCCACAGACCTCCTGCCAGTATTAAAGAGACAAAGCATGCTAGTCCTTGCTTATACCTTGGCCTGTTCTTGCATGATGGCTTTTGCCACTTAACCATAAAGTTTTAGTTCTTCTTATACTAAAGAGAATATCCCAGGAAAGCAGATTTGTGTTTGCTTTGCTGCAGGCCTTATCACCGTTTCTTAGTTAATGCGGGGTGTCGAGATAGACCCTTAAAGGTGTCACCGATTTGGAGTTTAGGGAGTAACACAAAGAAAGAAGAAGGTTGAAGAAGCAAAGCAAAGCAAAGTCAACTATTTGAACTGGCCCTGGTTGTCAGCTGTAGGCATGCCAAAATCCCTCTGACATGTTTGTGTGGGCGCCTCAGCAGCGACTCTAAGCNACACTGAAGGTGCATTACCTAATCCCACCGTCGGTTAATGCTCGACAGGTGGATTTCTTTGATCCAACATCTCATCTGGCATTTAAGGGCTGTTAGTTGCTCTGATCTGGAACGGAGTCTTCAGGAGAGTATTAACGTTAGCGCTCTCTTTGTTAAATATGCATAAGGCCGCATATTTCGCAATCTCTTGTGGAGACGCATTATCGCTCTTCTATTACTCCTATTCATCGCTTTATCTCTCCATAAATAATGTATGCCAAGCCACAAATCACTTTGTTTGCAACACTTGACATGTATGGAGCACGCGGCCGTGGCTTACTAATCAGAGTGTGTTCTCCCTGCTGTATACGCGGAGGACAAACTGGAGTGATTGAAATGTAAAGAGCAGCCGTGCAAATCTCACAGAGGGTTTATATGACCTTTCTTATCTGCTTTTACCTGGTATATGTTAAAAAACACGACGTGCATTCGTTTCTGGGTATATTTGCCGTATCGTTTCCTTCGTGTTCACTTAATCAAAGCCAGTTCCTGTTACTTGAAGCTTCTCGAAGTTGCCATTACACTTCCTAATGCAGCCCCCATAGTATGTACCGAAACATTGAAATCACCCCTTGTGGAGGAAAAGATGGCCTTAACACGACAGCTATTTCCTTTTTCTTTCATAATTCGGATTTGTGCGCAATTTGCTCCTTGCACGACTCTCCGACGCCCCAAATAAAAAAAGCTGCCAAGTATTTATTTATTTTTTTGGGGGTTGAAAATGAGCTTTCGCGCGGCGGCAGCGGCCGACTTCCCGCGCTCGCTACCGAGGCGCATTTCTAATTTACAACTTTGCCGTGGAGGCAAACAGACACAGGCGCTATCACCGTCGGCAGCCGCCGGAAAAACAAATTAACTTTTTCTCCCCTCCGTTTCCACCCTCCGTTCGGCGACGATGGGCGGCTTCCCTGAAACGATGTGCAGGTTTATTGGCATTGATGTGAGCTGTCAGTCAAATATCAGAGGGACGGGGAATTGACAGCGGCGATGATGAGGAAATCCTCATGCATATATATCAGCTGATAAAGGGGCAGTCACAACAAGGCTCCGCCGTCCCTTCCCGCCCCTCTCTTGTGGCTCTCTACGACGATCACTCCTTCCCCTTGAAATCCCCCCTTCTCTTCTCACACGAAAGGCTTTTATGTTTCCTGTCTTTCATACCCCGACTACACCTGCATCCAACCTGACCGTTTGGCTCAGAACTGCTACTCTCTCTTATTTAGAGCTCCAGCGACGAGGGGAGGGGTGAGGCAGGGACTGTGAAGTAGCTCCACTGGAGCAGTTGAAGAATTAATTACTTTATTCATAGACTTCTGAACAACTTGTTTACCTCCTCCTTCCCAATTTTCCGATAAGTTTTGTGGCGGCAACGAATATGCCCTTTATTTTCTCTCTTTAGTCAGCCAAATTATTTCATTTTTATCACAATATCCTCCATTATTGATTCACTTTCCGCGCTATGTAAGGAGCGACCTTCACAGAGCTGATCACTCTGTAATGTTAGCTGTAATTTTTTATTTTATTTTATCAGTCAATGTCATTTTCCTTCCAAATAATAGAGATCTCATTAGGAATGAATCGCTCCATTTTGATTCCTAACGTCATCTGGCTGAGGAACACGATACCCACGTTTTGTACAGTGAATTATTGCCCACGCTCTAATTACCAAAAGAGACGGTGAGCTGAGACTTCCATTTGTGTTGATCGGTTCCGCGATCCGTCAGTCCCTATCGAGTTATGACATTTGAATTGACCCCGAGGGACCCGTCGTTTGAAGCGCAGACGCATTTGTAGCGGCCAGACGGCTCAGCGGCATCTCAGCAGCCAACTGCCCATCACTCACCGGCCAATTAAAGGTATTCATGCGGCCAGAGGAAACAGTCACGACCAATTAGCATTGGAGCGTACCTACACATACGCTCAAAGCGCAGGGCGCCAGGAAGCGATTACACCTCCAATGGCGGCTATGTCCCATTCGGTCATCTTCATGCCACGCGTGATGGATTGTCTTCCTCTGTCATTTAATGTCTGCTAATGACAGACACATGCAAGAACACACTCTCTCTCTCTTTCTCTCTCTCTGCTTCGGACCCCTCATGTATCTCAAATACACACAGAGCTTGACCTGTGCTTTCCAGACGGAGAAGGTTAAGTGTTTCTTGTCTGAGGATGTGTGGAGGGCCTGAGGAGCCAGGAGTCTAACCTTTCCCAGTCTGCCAATGGCTCTCATCTGGAGCTGTGGTGACCTGGCCTTTTCCCCAGCCTCCAGCTGGGAAAAGGCTAAGAATTTAGAAAAAGCGTCACCGAGTTCACAGATAGTTTTCAGTGGTAAATAAGCCAGCGTTTGGGGTATTAAGCCAATATATTTGAGCAGGGATTTTTTTTTGTTATTTTCCCTTAGCGATGACCTACGTGGATCAGCTAGTTACAGTGCAAATCTATTGGGAAACCTTTGGTCCTTGCCTTCACGGAGATGTTACTTACACATGCACCACTCGTCCTCACCCCATAGCAACAATTAGTCATCACTAGCAGGACAATGCAGCCTGCCAGACCACAAAAAGTGCTTAGGAACTTCTAATAGAAACATGTAGCGTTGCCCAAGGTGTTGACCGGGCCTCTTAGCTCCTTATATCCCAAACTTGTTGTCTTGTCTTTAGCAGGGGTGCCCAATACGTCGTTCGCAATCGACCGGTAGATTGCAAAGGTAGTGCGGATAGATAGGGTGTCATCCAAATGATGTGCGATACAACAACAGGTTGACAGGAAGTCTGCAGGCGAGGTCAAACTCTTGATCTGATGCAAATTTCTAGCACGCCAAGTAGTTAGCCTCTCAATTTATATCGCGTGGGAGTGCCAAAACGGTACCTTTTCCATGCGGAATAGGAGGAGGACCATGCAGTTACGCAAGGTGCTTTAGCATTTTTTAATGTAGGTCATTGTAAAGGTAGTTTACAAGCCAAAAAGGTGTGGGCACCCCTGATCTACAAGATTTACTGGAAGATCATATTTCTGACATTTGTTTACAGCAGCAGTTTGCTGACGCCAGTTGCGATACTCGTCCTAACCGCCTTGTTTACAGCGACTACAAGCGGCAAGGCCACTGACGTATAGGGCCGAGGGTGGCCTGTATTTACTGTCCACACATAAGGAGGCAACACGCGAGTGCGAGACGGAGGGGCGCGGCCCAGTAGGTCCTGTTAAATATTAATGACTCCCCCCGACAGAAGTGGGGAGAGGAAAGACATGACAAATTGCCGGTGGCGACAGACTTTATGTGGAATTGCTAAAATATGCCACATATCAGAATGCAAACAATTACAGGGAGGACCATATTTCACCAGACGGCCCGTGGAAGGCGCAGCAGTCAAGCATTTCATGCTCCTCCTTCGCTGTTTGTTCCCTCTCTCCATCCTTTAATACCTCACTTTAGTGCTTCTCTTTATATTCTCTATTCTTCTCATTGTTCTCTCCAGTTCAGGTATTTTCCTTGATCTTAGTCATCCCTTTTCTTTCTTTTCTATCCCCCCTCCTCCTCTTTGTTTCATTCCTCTCTCTTTTCCCTCCTTTCCCATCCCTCTCTTCCTCTCCTCCTTTCACTGCTCCCTCTTTTTGTCTGACTGGAGTGTCCGTACTCGAGGGACCGGCGTAGGCGTTGATTAAGACGAGCTCCCCGTCTCTGCTTTCCGCTCCCGTGAGAACAACTTGCTGTGCATTCATACCTGTCGGCCTCAATCTTCTCTCCTCTGGCTGTTAAATTAGACTCATTTACGGAGGAAATTAAAATGATTCCTCTCATTTTGCTATTTCGTATTCACACCGGGGGTTCGTTGACTTGAAAAGCCACTGAGCTGCACTGTGTTCAACTGTTGACTTGATATACTTTTAAAAAATTGGATATTAAACTAAGAGGCAGCGGATATATCCTCCAGTCTCCCCCTTCTGCATTATTAATATCAACTAAATGAAGCTGTTTCCACCACGATTAGCATCGACAGAGGCAATTCTGAAGTCTTTCAGGGGGCCTTAGTTAAAAATCTCCACGTTAGAGTGTTCAGGGACGACAGAGCCCTCGAAGAAAGAAAGAAAGACAGATGAAATAAAGTGACGCTACTTTTTCAAATGTGTCTTGCCTATAGTTAAGATAAGACTACAAGTATTCAATCAGCTTTTTATCATTTTACTTCTTGTGCCATTAACGGAGGCTGATTTGAGCCGTATTGCTGTTGTGTGTGTGTGGGTGCAGGGCATATGGAGAGGAAGAAGTCAGATAAATAGATTTAATTATGCCCCGAGGGGAAAACTCTATGCCTCCTGGCTGCTTTCGCTACCAAGCAGAGGCGGGGCTAGCTTCAAGGAGGCCCGTGATTGGCTGGAGCCTCTCGTCAGTCAGGAGCAGCTCCCCGTGACCTGGCGCGACCTTGTTTTTAGGTCCGCCGTGTAGCCTGATCCTCACTTCCACGAGGAAACCGCACCGATTTTAAAGAGCGGCTTGTTGTCTATTTTCCGCCGCCGGTGTTGTTCTGTCTATTTCGAGCCTGGAATATTTTCCGAGTAGTCTCACGGTGAAGCAGCGCCGCGTTGCCAGAACAGGAGAAGGAGGCCCCGCGTTACATCACAGCCCTCTATAGTGTTAAGCTCTCTCTCTCTCTTTCTCTCTCTCCTCCTGTCTCCCCCGTTCCTCTCTCCGTCTGCAGTTTGTTTCTCCTCCGCCCTTCCCGTATGTGCCTCCCTCTTTTTCCCTTCTTCACTGCAAACTCCGCTGAGATACGAGCGCTCCTCTCCAAATACATACAGAGCAATCTAATTACTGCGATAACATTTCTGCTTGGCTGATTAACTGTTCTCCCCATGCCTCTGAACGCCGCGGCATTCCTTCTATATATTCCTAAGCTCCTTATTCCTCCCCAGCCGAGCCGTACTTTCACGGGAGCTTTGGTTCACCCATCCATCTCTCTTCTTTTCTCTCGCTTCTTCTGTCTCTCCCCGTTTCTTATTCCTCATTTATTCTCAAAGGCAGATTGGCTATTTAGCCAGCTTCCTGCCTTGCTCATTTAATTCCCCCTTTCTTACTTACTCATTCTTTATTTCAGCCTCGCACTTGCTTTTCTTTGCTCTCGTTCATTCTCCAAGGCAAATAGGATATTTAGCCGCTCTTCTCACTTACTCTTAGCTATCTGTCGCCGCCTCCTTCTTCTTCTTCTTCTTCTTCTTCTTCTTCTTCCAAAGAACATATCATGCCTGTCGCAAGATATCTCCCCGTTCCTGTTAACGGCAACTTAAATTTTAAGCATCACAACTTGACGTCTATCCCGTCATGTTTCAAAAGTAAGACCTGTTTTTCAACGTTTTTGGGACGCCGAAAGAGAACCAGCCTGTACTTGTGGATAAGAAGCTGCCGTGTAGTTTCGGTGTACCTGGAGAATTAAAATCAGCGTGGCAGCAGATCAGGGTAAAATCCTCCACGGACAACGCCAGGATATCTTAAGACTTCAGATTTTGCACAGCACAAAAGTATCAGCAATACTCAAGGAGACTTGGATGTTAATGTAAAAAATGCTGTCGATGTAACATTAATTAACTCCAAAGGAATGTGGGCCACATGGGAACCTCCTGTTAAGTCGGCGGTAATCTGCACCTAAAACCTAAAGGTGTGATCACATCATATTTAGCCAGGAGTCCAATCTCTTTTAGGCTCTTATCACAGGCCCCCAGTATGACTCGGGACTTTGCCGATCACTTTTAAGGTAGCCAGACGTCATGCGGCCTTTTCAGTCGATAAAAAAGGATGTAAAGCTGGACGAACCCTCAATGATGTCACTCATAGAAGGTGGTTTTGAAGCTCAGTGTGGTGACTCTGGCCGTTGCAATCTTCACCGAACTGCCTAAATGCGGAGGCATCAGGATCGGCTAGCTTTTAAAGCCTCAAGTGGCCGTTGAAGGAACTGCAGTTCGCATTGCCTTCATTTTTTATGCTAGGAAGTTCTTTTCTCATTTTTTTTTCCTCTCTTCCTTGCTCGTTGCTTCTGTCTCGGGGATGATCTCTTATCGTTGTGCGCTGCGGCTTGTGTAGAGCCTCAGCTTTTCTGCGCCCGCCTCACCTCGAACGCCGCACGGCGAGGTGCTCGTGACTCTCCTCGAGCCGCCGATCGCGTGAGAACGTACACAAACGCAGCCCTCAATTAGATCGAAAACACCACCTCCCCCCCCCCCCCTCTTCGCGGACGCACACACAGCCACCCACGGCGCCGGCAGACTGCATTCTCACATCCCTCGTTATGCCTGGCGATACCCAACCACCCACTGACTCCCTGTTGCAACAGATAGGAAGGCTTATTAAGACTACACACAACAGCACCCTGTCAGAGTTGTTGTCACAGTTGCAGAGAACAAAGAAACTCTTAATGCTGGAAATGGAGGAGATGATTCCCTGTTCTGCAGAGAAGGCTGTTTAGTCTGAGGCCGTTTGTTAAGAAAATGATGTGTAATAGTTTGTGTGATAGGGACGCTCTCCTGCACCTTTAGGCCCTTTCACTCCAACCTGGGCTGGTGGGGGGGCTAATTGCACAGGTCAGATTGGTGACATCACTGCATCGGCCAGCTGTGGTCTCAGTGTTACATATAGAGCCTCATTAGAGCGTGGCTAACTGAGCTACCCCCCTGCCCCCCTTCCTCCAGTAATGACTGACAGTAGCTGTGGTAATTACAGCCAGTCCAGTTTCTTGCAAGCCGACTGCTCTGGAGTGAATCTCTGGTCTGTCTCTGGCTGACTCCTTTTGTCTGAGTCAGGGTGGACTATGATGGCTTTTAAGGAATTTAAGCAACTGTAAAGAAAAGGAGCAGATATTATTGGCCGTTAATAGCCATTTGGTGTAAACTCCATTGCCCAAACAATTTATAGATCGCTGCAGGGGAACAATCAGTTCCCAACGGAGAGCCTCCAGACCAACTGTGCCGGCAGGGTCGTTTTTCTGGCTTCCTCTCTTGGCTAACCCATGTATCCTCCACATATAAATAGTGACAATTGCACGAGCGACCCAACAGCTCAACGTCCTCCCCTCTCACCATCCTGGTACCCGCCGAGGTGACACCGAGGCGACGGCGGGAGCGGTGGGCTAATGATGCTGACGACACGCTAATAATGGTTCCCGGTAGCTCCCGTGACAGCGGGGAGTGTATTAAATGGGACACAGAGAGCAACCTGACTTCACCCGGACCCCCCACTTCCCCCTAATGAGAGTTTGATGGAGTGGTTGTGTAGGTAGATAATGCTAAGTTAATGAGATGTCCTATTCCATGAGAGAATTTGCAGCTCCCCACAGAGCTACTATGCGTGCGTCTCCTTTCGTGATATATATTGCTGTCTTCTTGAGCGTGCGGCTGCTTACCTGTGGTATTTATTCCTTGATGGCGGCGAGTCGCTCGAAGAGTCGCTTGACATAGGCGTGTGTTTTTGTGTGCGCCGCAGTCTCGCAATCAGCAGGAAATTAACTGTCAGGTTTCTGAAAAGAGTGACAGAGCAGAAGCGGTCCTAAGAAGAGATGGGATTAATAAAAATAAAATGAGAAAGTATTAAAAATGAGAAAGAGAGAGAAACATTTCTGGCAGATATTTGGCTCACAATCAAAGCAGTGGGAAGAATTGTGCGTTTTGGTCATAAACAAGGGACGAGATACAAGAAGAGTGGGGGATAACCACCTCTTTCATGGCAGGTACATGTCTCTAATTGGGACTCCCACCCCCAATTCTGTGCCACCCCCCCCTCCCCTCTTCTTTTTCTTCCCATCTCTTCTCAGACAATGCAGTGAGAAAAAGAAGCTTTCCTAATTAATGCAGATATAATGATGGGTCCAACTGTGGACCTCTGCCCCCTCAGAATGTTGATTAAGGCGCTCCGTGTGTTTGACTGTGTGTGTGTGTGGAGGCGGGGCGACTCTGCCGAGCGTCTGAGCCAGATAAACCTTGGATTTTGGATAATCATATATTTATATGTAGAATAATTACATGTCTGTTGATGCATAGAAGATAAATAGCGCAGACTTTTCTTTTCCGACAATGCTGATTTCTATATGGTTACCACTGAGGTAATTGGTAGTCCGCTTTTGAGCTCAGGCGTAATGCAGGGAGTGCTTAAAAAAAAAAAAAAAAAATCTAAATAATTCCAGGAAGAAAAAAAAACATCTGCAGGAAAAAAAAAAGATGCTGCAGCAACACCCACGCTGAGTGATCTTAAGGAAGAGAGGTGGAAAAACATAAAAAAAGGCACCAGTGATAGCGCTGTATGGAAAATAAAATGAGTGTTTGCCGATTTAAACGTCCTTAAAGCGGCTCAAGAGACAGTTTTGTTTAAAGGGACGCCCCACAGAGTTTGATCGGACACTGACCAGGGTGTGTTTTGGTGACCCGCGTCCATTTATGCACTTCTTGACCTCTGCTCAGGTAGAAGATGGCTGAATATCTGTCTGTCTATACAGAATGATAGATTGTGGATTATACCCACAATGTAGATATGTCCAATGATTGGTTGAAAGGTTCATTTTCTGGTAAAAAGAAAGGCGGACATGCAGGGAAAGTGGACAAAGATGCATCCAGTGGGAAGCAGACAACAAGTTTAATCAGAGTAGGTGGACCGTAAGTATGTGGAATGTCTGCATGGTGCCATAAAGTGACCGTATCAAAACAAGATAATTAGATTGGCCACCTCTTTTTTTTTTTTGTTTGTTTTTGCATTCCTCACAGCCAAACATAATCAAGGCGGATCTCTGACCTGCTGCTGGCAACAGTAACCCACGCAGGTATAAGCGAAGCGAGTAGATTAGCTAAAAACAACACTAATTGGCTGGCAGGACGGTGCCAGGCCAGCGTGGCAAACCCTGTCCAGGTTTCCACTTGGCCGGGGCCAGCAGGTTACCATTCAGGCCACGTATCTGCCTGTAGCAGTAATGAGAAGTGCCTCGCTGTTAATGAGATAAACACAGACATTAGATTGTCTCAGCAGGAGCAGAGAGGAGAGGGTGAGTGGAGAAGAGACGTGGGTTGGAGGGTGACACGGAGGAGGAGAGAGAGGGTGGCGGTGGCGTTGAGGAAGTCGACGCAAAGGAGAGACGGAAGAATAAGAAACATTTAGAGGAAAGGCTTGGTTAATTCCTTGAAAGTGTAAAGCAGAGCTTCATTATAACTCGAACGGAGGTGACGAGTATATTTTGCCTGCGGAATGGTAATGATGATGATGGCCGTAATGGCAAAGTTGAGAAGAAAAGCATAACACACTGTGGCTTAACAGCTACTTCACTGAACATCACGTTAAAATATTCATTCTCCATATGCTACGTGACGACTACACCCACACACACTGTGGACTGTCGGCGCCTGCTGTGACATTATAACCATATCTATCACAGAGGAGTCGTTTTTTCCGGCCGCTAATGAACACACAGAATGAGCTTGAGTAGCAGTGTGGATGAGTGGGTCATTTGGAAAGCTGATATAAGGTGGAACATAATCATAAAAATCTTTGAGAGGATTGTATTAAAGCATTTCAACTTCAAAATAAAAGTACTTTTGGGAGGATGTTATTTCCCAACTTCCTGAAATAATATCATGTCATATAGGTGTGACAGCACCCTAAAGTATGTCCTTTTTGTCTCTTGTCTTTGTCCAGGTTCGGCAAGAAGAAAGACGACAAGGGAAAAGATGCGGCAAAAGCATCAAAAGGCAAACTGGAGGCCTTGAGTGAAGAGGAGCTGGACAGGAACCCTGACACCAGAAACGGGTATGGATCACTGTCGGTTTTGTAGTCTTGACATTTAAAGGGGAACTACTGTTTTTTTTACAACCCGGACCTTATTTCTGGCATAAAATACGGTCGTTTACTCACCCATATAACTTTTGTGTAATTCGTATTACTTTGGGAGATAATTAGATCAGCGTATGCCCATGTAGTCCGGGGTCTGTAGGTCAGTCTACAGTCTACATGGATATTCGCTGCCATGGTTTGTCTACAACCTGAGAGTCGGAAAAATATACAGCCATGTTGCAAAAAAACTAGCAGTAGCAAATTACAGAGACGACACCATCCAGGTCAGAAGACGTTGATGACAGGTAACTCCGGACTCAACGGGGAATAGCGCTAGCGTACGATAACAAAATATTGATGAAATGAACGAGTTTCGTGGCAGATAATGCGTTATTTAGAGGCTGCGTTTCGGTGCCCCATTCACTCCCACTATATGGATATACGCTGATCGAATTAGCTCCCGAAGAAATACGAATTACAGAAAAGTTATATGGGTGAGTAAACGACCGTATTTTATGCTAGAAATAAGGTCCAAGTTGTAAAAAAACAGTAGTTCACAGGAATGTGCTGACAGAGCCAGAAAGTTCACACGGTTATGGGACAGCATTTGCTGCAGCGGCAAAGTGCCATGATTGACACCTCACCTGACAGGCTGAGTCGCCCAGGTGTAGCTACACCCACCTGGTCCTCCAGAACAACTGCTCAGGTTGAATGTGTGGCACAGCTGTCCGTCACACACTAAAAGATTCTCATTTCCGCCCTCTCTTGACAGATACGACCCACGTCACGCCGAGATCCACTCCGACCACGTGACCCCGTCCTCCCTCCCCGACGTGGAGGACGACGACAGCGACCCCAACTACGCTCGCATCAGCAACTTCCGGCGGCCGCCTTCACCTCAGGCGTTCATCAGTCGCACGCCCTCCCCCGGGCCGCTGCCGGGGGGTCCCATCCCGCATCAGATGTCCGTCGAGGAGCTCGACGGGCTTTACGCCAAGGTCAACAAATCCAGACCTCCTCAGACACAGGCGGACAGGTGAGAGGTGTTTTGATCGTGTTGCGTGTCACTGGCCGAGGCTCGACCGGAGTCGTCATTCACGGTCTGCCAAGCGGCTAACTGCATAAAACATGAACACATGCTTACACCGTGCTTACACCCTCATGCTGCATACGCACAAGCACACATACCCCGTAATGCCATGCATGATTCATGTAACTTTAACGTTACATCTGTTGTAGTTTTGACCCGTGTAAATCTTTAAAAAATGCAGTTGAAATCATTTCTAGGTGACAACTGAGATTTTGCAAATCGGTTAGAATTTGGGAAAAGTTTGTGACAACAAGGTTACCGCCGCCCTTCAATTTCATGTTGCTTGAAACTTCTCCGGCTGCCAGCTGTATCCTCGTCTGCTCATGCTTGGCGCTGTAATCGTGCATTAACCAGCAGCCGAGTCTTCATATAGATATGAATTTCAAATCCACTTAGCAGTTTTATATCCTGAGAATTGCCTTTTGTTTTTATAGCATGAATAGACCACCACCTATATGCAAAATAAAAAAGGGCAATTTAATGACAAAATGCACTCGAATGTGAGTCGAGCTTAACATTCGGTGTAATATTCGGTTGTCAGAGTTCCTCGGTTTCCTTCTAACAAAAGGTTTACCCTCGCATAACTGCTAATCAATGCTGTCATTCCATCCATATTATATATTATTACTGCTGAAATTTCTGAAACCTTAACTCGCGGCTGCTTTTGTGTGTGCGGGAGAAAGAAAAGGGGAGAAAATCTATGGAGGATTCTGATGCAAATTCATCGTTCCCCGTCTGAAATAATGCGGGCCACATTAAAACTTCCCTCAACTTAAACTCTCTGACAGAAATTACTATTGACTTGCAAATCAAAAACTAAGCCCCAGACACCCAATCTCATCCAGGAAAAGAGGGGATAGGGAGGGAGCGGGAGAGAAAGAGAGAGGTTGGACATGGTAAGGAGACAGATGGGAATGGAAAGAAGCGACAGACGGAGGGAGAGAGAGAGGGAGAGACAAGGGAAAGCAGGAGGAGAGTGGAGAGAAAGAGCCAAAATGGAGAGAGAGAGGGAAAAAAGGAGTAAATTCGAGAGAAGAAGTGGCAGAGGAGAGGATGCAGACAAAAGAGGAGGAGGGATAATTAGCCACAGTCTAGCAGCCTGACAGATCTGTTAGACCACTTTAGCTCTCATCCACTAGTGGTGGGTACTTCATTACTAGCCTGTTTTCTCCCTCTCCTCTCTTTCTCCCTCAGTTTCTCTCTCTTTCTGTGTCTCGTGGTGTGTCACTTATCAAACCCCCCTCCCCTCCACCACCACCACCGACCACCCCCCCATGCCCTGTTTTGCTCATAATGTGCATTAGATAGTCTTTAGCATTAGCATGATAGATGAGGAGCCTTCTTTGGCTTGTTAACTCTGAATTTGATGGCGCCCTTTGAAACACAGAAACATACAAGCAAATGTCAAGTAATGCTGTTAGAGGGTGGTCATACTGTTTATAATAAAGTAACTGTGGCCAAAAAAGCCGCATTCCTTGTTTTGATGTTACCTTTTTCTTCGAAGGTCAAGAAACACATTAGAATTCAAATTAAAGGGTGCAGTTATCTTGCTATTTTTAAGTATTTATATATATTGAAGTAATGTGATTCGGAGGGGCTAACAAGGTCGAACCATCGACGTATTAAATATATTTTAATCTGCGAGTGATTATCATCTATAACAAATGTGTTACTTAGCAAGCGCTAATCAATGTGGAAGTGCAGTACCTCAGATGTCCACTTGAGGCTTACCTCAAAAGCGAGCGAGTCCTCGTAGATCTTCAAATGCTCGACTTTACTGCAGAAATGGCAAAAAGCATGGTACGAAAACAGTTTTTCTGTCTCGATATGCAATTTACAAAATCATGGCAACTCTACGGCGGTGAATATTTATACAACTCAACTATACAGAGGCTTAAAGTTGCGCATAATTAAGGGCATGGCTGCTTCGAACGACAGGTTGGCGTCATCTCATGTCCCAAGCAGTCTGTCCAGGCATCAACCAGCCACCATGGCTTTCTTCATGCTCCATCTTTTTTGCCATTTTTCGATTAGACGTATGCATTTGTGGCCCACTTGAGTTTGACAGCCCCTCTGACTTTAAGTTATATGGTGCTCATAACTCAGGAATTACAGTAGAGGTGTAAAGTCCGCAGTTAAGTCCAGTTATGATTCATCATCACTGATTTCATGGGACATTAATTCTACTGGCTTTATATAAAGATGGAAGAAACCTTTGGAAAAATCTTGAATTTCTGAAGAGTAGATTTGAAGCTCAGTGTGGCGGCATGGGCCGTCGCCATCTTGGCTCTATCTGACTCCACTTTAATGCATGCAAATTTAAGCATGTGCAAAGCAATGGAGTACGAGTGAAGCTGAAAAGCAGGCGATGGTAGACTACTAGCAATTTGTGAGGGTTTCCACCTGTCATTTCAGGGTATTGGTATTGGTATTTTTATCCCCAGAGGTGGCTTAATCCTCAAAACAGTGCTATACATAGTTCTAAAAGAACAGAGGCAGTTTAACACCTGTTGCTTAGCTCATATATGTTATAAATAACCTGATATTGTGGTTATGTGGGGGGAAAATGGGACTCGTCCAGTGGAAAATGTTCATTCATGGGCGTATATTGTTCCCGGTCACCAGCTGTTAAACTTGAAGCTCTGTATTTGTTGTTTTTAGAGATTAACTTGGTGAATGAGAAGCCTGCAAAAATACGAAACGAGCTGTAATAAGTGAGATTTTTTCCCTCTTTAAACGCCATATCTGGCACATTGACGTCATGCATAATCATATGTACACATTTGCACCCTCACTGCTGGCTCCGTCCGCCACCCGCGGCTTGGACCAGGGGCGCTCATTCACAAAGTCCGTGCATCTGTTAAAACACATGCAGCTAGCCGTGAGGTTGGAACCTCTGCGCCTTTCGTTCGCACAGACACACACACACACACTTGCACGCACGGTCAGAAATAGACACGCGCAGCCACCCACATGTAATATTTCTGCGAGGAAGCCCAGTGTAACCTAGCAACAATTCCGTGTGTGGTCTAGGGAGTTTTATGGAAAAATATCTAGTCTTACTCTCTCTGTAAATCTATAAGTTGAAGTGCAAACAAGCGTGCCATTTACTCTAATTTCAAAATGCTTTATGTTCCTGCAAAGTAGTGTTTTATAACGTTCAAGATTTTTATTGTTTCCAAGGGAGCAACGTATCTTTTATATTAGTTGGTTTTAATGATTGTGCAGGAAAAAAAATTCATGTTCATTATACATGTGGGAGGAGGTGTGTGCTTGTGAAACCCTTTAGCTAATATATGTTTATCCAAATGATTTGGAGTTAAGCGTGCATGCCTTTGGAGCTGTGCACGCCCCCCTCCCGTCCCCCTTCCTTCCCTTCCTGTCAAGGCCCTCCACAGTGGACTTCCAGCACTGTCTCCCTAATTTACTGTCGGACATTTTCATTAGGCCTTCAATGGCAGGTGTGTACCTTGATGAGCGTCACATTTGATTAGAGCTATGCTAGAGGCTGACCTGTGGAGAAAAAAGGTTAGCTATGCTTGTCAAATTTTATTAGCCGGGAAGGCGGTCCTCGGAGCCGGAGCAGGAGACGAGCCGAGATGAGATGAAAGGGGAGCGAGGAGAAGGGGAGGCCAAAGTGCAGAGACGCGAAGGCTCGTGACGGGCGTGCTGTAAAACGCGCCGTTGTGCTGAGAAAAGGAAGATGAAGGTGAGTTTGTGAGTAAACGGCGCATCTGCGAGCGTGCCCCTGGCGTTCTGTGATGGTTTGAGAGGTGTCACGAGGATTACACGCCTTGTAAGGTTATCTGACACAGATAAAGTTCAACTCTCTAATCATTTTAGACAAGGTTGACTAATTGTTGAGATATTTTAGGAAGAGCCTTTTAGATAGACACTCCTGAACTCCCGGTTTAACATGTAAGACGCTTCATTCCCCTATAGACAGAAGCAGCAGACATGGCTACAAATCAGGCGTTATATAAGGAGACGACCCATTAAGACAGAAGCTGAAACGCATTTATTCTGTACCGCAAACAGAAAAATACATCTTCTTGCTTCCTGCCACGGATTTAGTTGTCAGACAGCATCTGCCTGAGGAAGAGCTCAAAGGGAGAGGATGTGTTGTTCCCCTGAAAACAACACGTCATTAGTGTAGACTGCACATTAAGCCTGATTTTTTTAATTTATTTATTTTGTTTGTGTGTGTGTGTGTGTTGTGTGTCTATAGCGTTTCTTTTATTGGGCCTGTATCTAAGCAATTAAAACATTTCTCCTTTGCAATCAAGATAATGACGTTATTATAGTTATTACAGAGCGCTTGTATGGCAACAGGCAAGGGATACATATTGAGTAATGTATCCCGTGTATCAGATTGTCGGGCTAAGTTCCTTACCTTTTCGTAAATGCGTTTCCATAGCCGCTCGTTGGTGTCCACATGCGTCAACGCAGAGTGGACGATTATGTCGAATGCACCCAATGTGGAGTCTACACGCCGCCAACGAGCTAAGAGTCAACCCCAGCCCTGTTCCATGACCAGCAACAGCACTAACACAGACCTTCCGTGATTTGCTGTGCTTTGAAAGCGTAAAAGAAAAAACCCAAACTGACGTAAGCCAAGACAAAATTTGAACGAGGCTATCTTGGATAGCCCTTTGCATACCCTGGAGGTCTTCCTAAAGTCTGTTTCAATGGGGTCCATATTTTTTTTGGAGCGTCGATCCATTCTAGGGTACAAAAGGTCAGGATGTCTTCTCTTGAATCCTCAAATTCAGAATATCCCTGTTCAGGCCTTGTGTGATTCTCCATTAACAGTTATATTTCTCAAGTTATAATCATCATCCGTCCAAAAATTGCAAAGACAACTCTGTTAAGTCCTCGCTTTCTCAAAATAACTGAATATATCTGTTCGTTTCTCGTGTTTTCAGAGCACAGCAGCAAAAGCCTCTTTGTTTCCCCATCACTTTCAGTTCGGAGCTCCTCTGAGCTTCTGTCTGAGTCTATTCCCAATATTGCACCAGGAAACCAAACATTGACCATGCACTTTGATGTGTGCTTACCTCCAGCATGCGAGCAGCAAAGAAAATCCTGCCTGCCTGAGCTATTTTCCCCCCAGTGTGTTGTGTTTAAATCAGCTGGCCGCAGCAAGAAGAAGTCGCCAAACCAGCCGGCGGCAGTGCACACTTCCTAATTAGTCTGCCCTCACACTGGCTCACACCACGGGATAGTTGCTTTTCTCACACATTCTCTCCCCGCTCACTTTCATATAACTGATGGTTTTGTTCTCACTCCAGCTCCCCTGTTCTTTCTTTTACTCCTTTCCAAGTTTCCATCTCGGTCTTTATGTTTCCGTTCGCTTCTGCTCTCATTCTGTCGTCTGATGCATCTTTCATTTCCTGCTCCCGTGTCTCATCTTCTCCCCCTCTCCTCCCTAAATCTCCATCCTCCTCCGTCTTCCTTCTAACGGGGCGCTCTTAGATCAACCTGCATAGTCAGATACGCTGAAATATGAATGAAATAGGATATTTGAAGGGAAAACACGCCACGCTTGAGTGATATCAATTTCTTTGGTTGGGTTTATATGGCAGTATAAGACTATTGATTTATTGCTTAGTTGTAGTTGACAGCATTTACATGTCAGGCTGTCATATGGAAACATTTGTGTAGAGGCAGAAAATCACTACAGAGCCCTGACTACCTACAAAATCTCATTTTTAGATTACATTTATTTTAATTTATCACCTAGAGCCCTTTTTAAATAGGGTTTTTTTGGGTATCACTCAGTAATTGCTGACCTCGAAGGGTCATGACACACCAAGCCAGCGGTTGGCCAATGGGCCATCGATAAATGACCTTACTTTTGTCGGTTCAGCTTGAAGTTCAAGGGTTGTTTTTCATCTTCATCTCGTCTGAACATTACAACCCAATATCTTCCACAATGACACAATCAGTTAGAATCAATAAACTGTTGACCGACTGATCAGCATGATTCAGGAGAGGCCAGCTCCCTTTACGACGGTTTGTAGACATAGACTGTATATAAATATGGATGACGCATCTCCACTTCCCCACATTGGCCAAACTCGAGCTAATATCCCAGGAAAACAGGTGTCGCAGTCTTGCGAGTTTGAAACCAGAGTCTGGACAGTATCGTCTGAGTACTGTGTGGGACCGCTTCATGGAGCGGTTGTCCGTGGCAGCTGTCAGTCATCATGATGTCACATCCTGGTTTTTATAGCGTCAAATAAGTCACTAAAATGAAACTTCTTAGAGAAATGAACATACATCAGCATTGTATTAACTACCTAAAATGATAGAACCCATCTTTGTCATCAAATACAAAAATGTGTTTGACGTTCGTTTATTTGGTGTCCACTTCCTAGCTTTCTACCCTCTTCTGGGTTTCCTTTTTGATTTATGAGTACAAGCTACTGCCGCCTGCTGGGTCGTAGAGTTATTTCATTTCATGCAGGCGAAAAAAATTAACATGCTAGCTGGCCGTTTTCTGAGCTTTTTTTGCTGTGTTCAAGTGCAACTTTTTGGTCAAGACATAGGCGGCGTTGGTCAGTAGAGTAAGAACACACTGTGGTTCTCAGCTCCTAAGTTGCTGTTACTGGGATTTCCGTAAGTGTTTGTTAAGGTAGGTTCATCTGAGTCACAAACCTGAGAGAGAAAAGAAAGATGCCCAGGGGTTAGGCATTGAGCGACAAGGAAAAACGCAGCACCAATTTTGAGATTTGTCCAGCAGCATCTGAGCCTGAATTCACAGAAATATCATTCATTTTCTCTGCAGGCTTCTGTTATATAGTCTCCTGGCGGTTCAGTTGCACATCTCCCCTAGCCTGTGCTCTCACCTCTTTCTTCTCAAATAGTCCCCATCGCATTGTCGCGGGAGTAAAGAATAGAAAAACAGTGTTTAATACGTCACTTACTGTGACAAACAGTCGGCCCTTTTCTCAACCTCTCAGTCAAACGGAGGGTAACTGACTCTTCTGGCTTCTGTTTTAGTTTCTTGTTGTCATTAAAAGTCTCACATCACAGTTACTCTAATGAGAAAATTGTAGCTCACCAAAGCCGGGAACAATTGTGTTTATGCATTTGGCCTCCGGCTTGCAGACAAGCAAACAGCAGCAGCAGTTATTAGCTGCTGATGACAACTGGGTAGCCTACCTGTCTCATTTAACACTCACACATACTGTATATATCTATATATAGGACAGGACACGTAAATGTGCGTGGCTACTCACTCGGTTCTTTCAGTGTTTGGAACGCAGCCTGTTGAATTGTCAGCCCGTCAAACAGCTACTCCACAGACCCCCCCACCCCATCCCCGCTAATGTTTTATCCAGAATCAGCCTCTGTCTTCAACCATTAATATGATAATATTTGGCGTTGTCAGTGATGGAGGCCGCGGCGTAATGAGATAATTACAGTGTTGTTTCATTTGGAGAGCGACATGCATGCTCAATCAAAATGGCAGGCCTAATTACGGGCCCAGGGATTGGTTAATGGGATCGCTAGAAGAGGGGAGAAAAAAAAAAAAAAAGCCTCAACTTGGCTGCGCGAATTCCTTCTCCGAGGGTCTGTTTGTTTGCGTGTGGGGCTGGTGGTGGTGGGCGGCAGAGGGCAAGTAAGAGTAATAAAAAGCGAGGGAATAAATAAATGATCCGAGAGATTAAGTATCTTCATAGCAAGGTTGCGCGCATCACTTTGGGGAGGGAGGGCGTTGAAACCAGCCATTAAAGCGATGCAACAATTAGCACTTCGTATCCGTCTTCATAAAGCATCTGCGCCGGCGTTTTATGGCAGCGAAAGTTTTTTGGGAACTTCTTCCCTCTTGGCGGCAATTCAGGATTGAGTTTTCAGCCCTGAGCGCCGACGGGGGACCCCGGCAGAGACGCGCGCACACACGTTTGCGGGGGAAACGATGGCGACGCTTTGCATATCAACGCAACCGGCAGAGAAGTGTGTGACTCAGCCTCGCGTCCCCGTTGAGTCGGGTTGCACGCCGGCTCGCATTAAATCAGGCGCGAACCCGCCGCCGCTGTGCGTCCCACATACCAAATTACGAGCATCGATTATAACGCACGCTTTTATACGTTCCTGAGATTGTATTCGTGCAAAACACACACACACACAGTTTCTAATTAAAGGCAAGGGTCACTGGAGAGACTTAAACATGTAAGCTATGTACTTCACTAATGAACCTCTCTATCTGCTCCGTGGCTCTCTCTCCTTTTGCTTTGGTTCAATATCTGCCCGGAGGTCAGAGCGTTAAGAATGTGAGGCCTGTGCAGGTGTTTATGTGTCCATGTTAAAGGTGGAAAGTTTTTACCCTACATTTGAGATATATTCCATCGTGTCGGTGTCAGCGCCGGATGCCCGTTTCCAGCGCGGCCTGTAAACACAGATAGCGCCGCTTTGCCGCCGCGTCCTGGAGGACCGTGCTCACTCGGGCGCCCCGCTGTCGCCTTTTGTGCGCGCCTCCACGCCCGTGTTTATGTGCAACCCCGCTCTCGGGTGTGTGCGGCTTTATCTGGCGTTAAGGTCCAGCGAGCATGATGATGTTTCTCTTTAAGTTTTATCCCCATTCTGTCCTGAGTTCTTATCTCTCCGCTGGCAGTCGCTGC
>JASGAT010344141.1:0-37909 GCA_030220025.1 Chelon auratus | reverse complement strand
GGTAACTAGAGCAGAGCTGGCAACCCGGATGACGAAACTCTACTGACTTCGTGATTAGTAGATAGGTGGAGGGTGGCGCCTCAGAACAAAACACAACATGACAACATCAACATCTGAGGGCTGCAACTCTCACTTTTAAATGACAATATCCTGGCCGGACCACTGTTGTCAGTGATATAAGTATTTGAAATGAACATGATTTCTTCATGTCTAGTGACATATCAGGGCCATTTTATGATTAATTGAAATACATTTCTTACATACTGTTCCTTTAATTGTTTTAATTCATTCTTTTATTTTTTTTCAGGTCTCCCATCGTACTTAATGGGATATGCATGATACCAGACAATTGGAGAGGACATTTCATGAAACCTGCACCGATTCTCTAGTTTATCTGCCATTATATTTTCATTTACCAAACACAGTCCATCTGTCCTTTCACCTGGGGCTACCGTTAATCTAACCTGCACTAATTTGTTGTGAGACAACAGTTCCGACAAGAGAGCTACTGTGTCATTTTTTAAATTTATATATATTATATATATAGCGCCAGCGTTCAGTGAGAACTACTGATGCTGCCAACAGAAAATACAGTACAATACAATACAAATTCTGCCCAATCAGGAAAAACAGTCTGTCTGCATACAGTACACAAGTGCTCTCAGCAATCAAGATAATCACATTAATGACTAAATAATCCGCCGCTACTTGATTCTCTTGGTTCAAGATGAATAGCGAATTAGCCAAGTAATCATATAAACCAGATAAACATGTCACATTAAACGGTTCCTTTACGTCTTGATGTACTCACCAGGGGGGGCGCTGTCACACTCCTGCGTGTTACACTTTTGGGTGCTCTCGGGCTGCGGCTCGTGGTCGCACTGAGCTTGATCCACTTCCTCGTCCGTCTCAGCCTTTGTGTTGACGCATTTCATGAGTCGATGCTGTACTCCACCTCCGCAAGAGGCCGAACACTGCACAGGGATATTGGGAATTTTTTTTATAAATGTTTATGGAAGCTGACGGTCAAAACTCAACAAACTCAACTCTGCTCATAGGCAAACGGAGAGCAGTGAGCCATACAATAGGCTCAATGTGCAGTAACCATGATGGACAAAACTAGACATCATTTAAATTTAACAGAGCTAAAACCATTTTTTTGGGTTTGTCTACACTTAATTCTTCATTTCGTTCATCACTTAACGAAAGAGGGAGAATCTGAGCAGCCAATTTTCAGCACAGGAATTAAAAACAGCAACTTTTTTTCTGTTTTTTTTCCCTGGAAGTTTAACATCACACAGAAAATGATTGTACATTTGCTTGTGTTCAGTGACAGGTCAAACGATGCTGCCGCCACTGAGGCGAGAATGTGACAGAAGTAAAGACGACAGGACGGCAGGATGTGTTGAATTTTTCCAGGTGCAAGTCAATTAAAAAAACGTCAATATTAATTCTAAACACAAAAGGTGAATTTGACGGTTCAGTTCAAACTCAGTCACCTCGAAATTCTTCACACACATGCTTTTGTCCTTAGAGATTCTTCAGTCACTGGTTCCAATCTTCATTCATCCAGTCAGTTTATCAATGTTCTTTCTGCGGCTACTTCAGTCGATACGATCGCTTGTCTTTTAACTATCTTTGCACGTGTCTCCCTTTTTCTCCAGCCAAGGCATATAATAAAGAAGTATACAATAAGCATACAGCATTGTGCTCGCCTACTGCACAACAGAGATGGTTTTCATCCTTTTCTTCCCCAACCACAAACGCTAACAAGGACATCCAAGGTGACAGCCTCATCTTAAAGTCTATCACAAATCACCTTCATCACTTTGCCTGCTCATTTACTTAGTGTAACAGTAGTGTAGGATGCCATGTTTATGCCAGTTTATACAGTTATTCTTCAGTGTTACCTGGTTAGATCACCTGGTTACACCTGGTGTGAAGTGTGGAATTAATCACAGGATTTCCTTAAAGTCACAAACACTATATAAATTATTCTGAACAGGTTATGAGCTTTTTAAAATGAATAGTGGACATGGAAATGTATTCAAAGACACGTATACAAGTCAATACTAAATAGTCTAACAATCTAACAGATCCATTACCTCATGTTTAAGTCAATGTATACATGTTGGATGTGTGAAGATTCTCCATCATCAAGGTCAAAGTATTTGCAAAACAAGGACATATCAAAGGCAGCCGGACTTGTTTGAGTTTTCTTGAAGAAGAAATCATCCAAGTGGCCTCTTCAGTTCTGAATGACTGGTGATGAATTATGGTTATTATTTCAGAACATCTGTGAGTGGCGCCCACAGGAAACTCTACATTACTTAATGTTCCATTACTGATTTGAGTTAGATGATGACCAGTAATGACAGGAGAAGTAAATAACATTGGTCATCTTGTGATAATTCAATGTTCTGCTGGGAAACTTTTGGACCTGGTATTCATGTGAACGTTACTTGGACACGCACCACCCATCTAGACCAGACCAGACACCCCCATCCCATAGCAATTACACACACACAAAAACGATTTAGGAACAGATCCCAACTGATCAAGTATCTGTGGGATGATCCTCAGAGGCCCTCATCTCATGGGACCCAAAGGCCCCCAAACTAACAACATTGTGTTGCCAGACACCACAGGACACTCTCAGAAGGCCCATGTCCATTCTCTGATGACTGTTTTGGAGACACAAGGGAGACCTACACAATATTAGGAAGGTGGTCATAATGTTATGCTTGATGAAGTGGAAAGAAGTGGAAATGTCAGGCCATGAATCATGTGTTCTGTGAGTTTGGGTTGGCACTACCAAAAAAATGTTCCAAATAAAAACCTAAACCCCCCTCTAGTTGTTTAGAGTTTAAGAACATGGATGAAACATCTTCAAAACAAAACTCAAACAAGCCCAAGTCGCCTTCGATTCAGACATAATCAAGCAGGCTATTGTGCAGCGTACCTGCCCCCACGATCCAGTGTGCCACTGAGCGCAAGGCTGGCTGTTACATGACTGCATGTTGCTAGGCTGAAGGTCCCGGTCGCACTGATCGTCTTCTGGGCAGGTGACAATACGCTGCTGCTCACCTCCTCCACACACCTCAGAGCACTGAACAACACACACAAGACCATTATTTCCAGATACAATATTATCTGCATGCTGTATATGACGGCATAATTGTAGCTATGATGTGTGTGTATTTGTTTTATTGAGGAGCACGACCATTGTTGATAATATTGTGCTAATTCTGATCTCTTCTGTTCGATTCTATTCTGAAGTCCTTTAGCCTTGACTGAATGGACTTGTTTTTGTTCAGAAAAAGAAACTGCATTAATTTAGACTATCTCAAATATGTCCCTGAATGTCTTTTCTAAAATAATGAATGCGGAGGCCTCACCTCCAGATGGATAATTCATTCAAATTTGTGAACTGTTGTACGGTCATTCAGCTCCAAACACGATAGGTTCTCAGAAGTCGCACGCCATGTGACAGTGACTGACTGCTAATCTCAAGCTGGTGTATGTTTTTTTTTCCCCACATACAGCTCTGAATCAAATTTTAAGATCCTTTTGTTGATTTATAAAGCTGTATGGTTTTAGTCTTAGTCCAAGCTATTTATTAGATTTTCTCTTATCATATGAACCTCTTAGAACCCTCAGGTCTTCTGGTAGTGGCCTTTTAATAGAACCCACACTTAGAACAAAAACCCACGGTGAGGCAGCCTTTTATCACTACACCCCCGTCTGTGGATCAGCCTGCCTGAAGACCTGAGGGCTGAAGAGAATATTGACATTTTTAATAGCAAACTCAAGACCTACCTTTTCAGTTTGGCTTTTAATTGAATCTATTTATTTATTTATTTATTTATTGACTATTTAAAACTTTAATCTCTGTTATTGGCATTTTTTTCTGTTATTAACGGAATTTTATTGCTTTCTCTCCTGTTTGCCTTTTAGCATTTTTAGTATTTCTAGTTTGTTTGTGTCTTTTCTTCTCATTTTATGCCCTTATGTTTTATTTCATTCCTACTACTTTGGAGTTCAAATTTATTGACTGATTTTACTCTGCTGTTGTTGGTTTCATACAGCCTCTGGTGTTTCTCCGCCTACAATAGCTTTTCCACGGTTCTTGCTCTTGTTTTAATGAACGCTGTTCTTATTTGTAGTGCTTAGCGGATTATTAAGTTGTGTGTGCATCTGTGTATGTGTGGGTGTGTTGGGGAGGGGTGGGGGGTACAGGTGGGATTACTGTATAAAGCACTGAGCGACATTTTGTTTGTATGAAAAGTGCTACACAAATAAAGTCGGATTGATTGATTGATAGATTAAGTGCAGTATGGCATAGTTTGAAAATGTGTGCAGTGATATAAAGAATAAGGAATGATGTTATGTGATGATTATCAGTCTAAAAATTATTTAATTTGAAAATATGTGGGGGATACTTCTTGCAGTCATCACAAAGAATAGAGAGGCAAACGCAGTGAACAATGACCTAAAATTGAGATTTTAACATCCAGCAAGTTGTTAGATAATATACATTTGTATATATCCCAATTAGAAACCAGATTTTGCTCTCTTTAAATTTCTCACCTGACCCCAGGATGAGGTGTACCAGTCAAGACAGGGCTGAAGGTTACAGGGCATTTGGGTTTGAGGCCTGGAGGACATGGCTCTGCAGTGAAAAGGTCGCAGGGGCCGTTGATCCCTCAGGTCAAAACACTGGACCTCTCGTGATTTAAAGCCGCCTTCACAATTTTTGGAGCACTGGGAAAAGACACGGAACAACTGTAATTCAAACAGCATCAGTGGTGTGGTTTTAACCACCAAGCTTCACATTTAGAATTTGTGAACTTAGAGAAGACATACTAAACAATTGCTATCCCATATCAATAGAATAAGAATAAAAGAAGTTATTTCATTTTAAAACGTGCGTTGTGAATTGCCACTCGGCAAGGAGGAGTCTGCTCTAGCTGCACAGAGAGGACTCATTGTAGATAAATATTACAGTGGGCAAGAATGGTCTTCTGTTATAGTTTTTATCACAGTGGAGCTGAAGGAGTCTGAACGCACTGTTGTTTGACCGCTAGTGTGCGTGGGTTTTGTGTAGTGTTGTCTGCTATGTTGACTGCCTTGTGTGACATCTTTCTCTCCACAGCCAACTCTTGAGCCTCAACTACGATCCCTCACACAATGCCGGCCTTCTTTATTACTTTTTCAGTTTCCTCGAGTCACCCAGCAGATAATAGCAAATAAAACTGGCTGGTGGAAGGTGTGCTATTGCACAGACCGCTGCACACACTTGTGTGTTCTGATCTTCATCGAAGTCACAACAATAGACAAACACAGTCTCTCCAAGAGCTAATTGGAGCCAGGAGTCAGCCAAGCCGGAGTCCATTCAATGAGAAGAGATCGGAGGTGTTGGTTAAAGCCGCCCTGCCTTATAAAAACACACACACAAGTTTTGAGTTTGCTGTTCTCAAGAAGCATTGCCTGATGTGAACCATGCCTCGCACAGAAGAGCCCTCAGAAGATCAAGAATTATTGACTTGCATGAAGCTGGAGAGGGTTACAGAAGTGTGTCTAGAAGCCTTGACGTTCATGTGTCCACAGTAACACAGATCGTCTACAAGTGGAGAAAGGTCATCCTGTAAGGATGACTGCAAGAGCACAGCGCAGAATGCTCAGTGAGGTGAAGAAGAATCCTAGAGTGTCAGCTGAAGACTTACAGAAATCTCTGGCACATGCTTTTTGTTGACATATCTACAATAAGTAAAACATTTAACAAGAATGGAGACATCATGGAGGAAGCCACTGCTGTCCAAAAACAACATTGCTGCATGTTTGAAGTTTGCAAAAGCTGGATGTTCCACAGCACTACTGGCAAAATATTCTGTGGAAAGATGAAACCGAAATGGAGTTGTTTGGAAGGAGCACACAACGCCATGTGTGAAGAAAAAAAAATGGCACCAACATCAAAACCTCATCCCAACTGTGAAATAAGGTGGAGGGGGGCATCATGGTTTGGGGCTGCTTTGCTGCCTCAGGGCCTCGACGGATTGCTGTCATCGACGGAAAAACAAATTCCCGAATTTATCAAGACATTTTGCAGGAAAACTTAAAACCATCTGTCCACCAACTGAAGCTCAACAGAGGACGGGTGATGCAACAGGACAACGACCCAAAGCATAGAAATAAATCAACAATAGAATGGCTTCAACAGTAGAAAATACGCTTTCTGGAGTTGCCCAGTCAGAGTCCTGATCTCAGCCCGATTGAGATGCTGTGGCATGACCTCAAGAGAGTGATCAACCAGACATCCCAAGAATATTACTGAACTGAAACAGTTTTGTAAAGAGGAATGGTTCAAAATTCCTCCTGACCGTTGTGCAGGTCTGATCTGTAACTACAGGAAACGTTTGGTTGAGGTTAATCCTGCCAAAGGGGGGTCAACCAGTTATTAAATCCAAAGGTTCACATACATTTTCCACCACGCACTGTGAATGTTTACATGTTGTGTTCAATAAAAACATGAAAACATTTTTTTTGTGCTGTTTTAGTTTAAGCAGACTGTGTTTGTCTATTGTTGTGACTTAGATGAAGATCAGAACACATTTTATGATCAATTTAGGCAGAAATCCAAGAAATCCCAAAGGGTTCACGTAGTTTTTCTTGCAACTGTATTTACCAGACATGATGTTTGCCAGGTTTATAATCTTAGATGGGGACTGTGATCACAAAGTTGACCTGAGGCTGATAAAATTGACATTATTTTTGCATGCATTTGAGTTTGAACCCAAATATATTACATTTATTACATGCTAACAATGGACATATTATATGTATTGATTTTGGTAGTACATTAGTAATAGCAAGTTGTCTCACCTTGTTCCATTCCCCAACTTTCCACGAGGAGCAGGGACGCAGGTAACACCGCTGGGCTGGTGCAGGTCTCTTCGCTGCATCGCAGTCAGAGTCTGATCCAGTGCTGCAAGCCAAAGGTCTCCAGATGGCACCCAGACCACAACTGGTGGAGCACTGCCAACAAATACAGTTACACCTCCTCACTCTTCGTGAGTTTAAGGTTGTGTGGCTTTAAGAGCTTTTTTGTGATGCAAAATTTGTTAATGTTATATACAACTCGGCAAGGACGGGAGTAGAAACAAACAATCTCACAAATGTACCGTGAAATTTAATTACGTAAATTGACATTAGCTGCGTTAGATGGGGTCAAATAGTGTCTCTGAGCAATTAATTTAAACGTGTACAGAGTACCAGATGCAGTGCCTGCAAAATAAAAGCAGACAGATTTTTTTAATAAATGCACACTCACAGCGCTCCAGTTCCCGGCAATCCAGTAGGCAGCTCTGGTGGCTTGTGTAGAGGCTGACGTTTGGACAGACGCTGGCACTGGAAGTGACCACAGAATAGGTGGATGGCTTGGCAAAGCTGGCCCAGCAGGCGTTGGCGATTTCCTGTGCGGTACTGTTGATGTGCTGTGTTGAAGAGGGGAGCCTGTTCTTGTCGTAAACTGGTATGACGGGTCAGGATCATGGCCAGTGCTGCTCCTCGTCATCGGGGGGGTGACTATTGCGTTGTAGTCAAAATCACTAAATTCAAACAACGGATCTTGGGTTGTGGATTCTGTTCCAGTTGTTTCGCCGAAGGCGGGGTTCGGAGGTGTCTGCTCTGTTGTAGTTGTCAGGAAATGAGCTGGAGGCGGCTGAGCAGCTCCCTCCTGATTTGTAGGAGGTATGGTTTCTGTTCCAGTTAATGACGTGGAGTCATCAGAGGCATCTTGGTTACCTGAGGTTGTTAGAAAGGGAATGGAAAGAGAAGTGTATTTCTCAGAGGCAGGCAGTGAGGTTGTGGCGAGGTTAAGGTCAGTGTCCCATTGATTGCTCTCACTGGTGGCATGTACTGTATTAAAGTTAACCCGATCAATATCTGAATCCTCTATTGTGAAGGGAATTGGAAATATTGTTGACTGGTTGTCAACTGGTTGTCTGGTTGTTTGAGGTATTTCTGGATCATTTTCATCCAAATGGACGTCAGTCTTTACCTGATTTACAGTACCTGGTGAGGGAGAGAAAGGCAAAGGACTCTCTACGTCTTCTTGTTCTGCAGAGATATACTCATATCCATCACGTTCCTCCATCTCCGGAGAATTCATGGTTGTAGAGGTGACAGCATTGATAATGGTTTGAAATCTGGGAGTGGGAGGAGGAGTGACATCCTCAGTATGCCTTTCCTCCTCGCTGAAATTGTCAGAGTTTTTTTCACCCTCCTCCCCATGTTGCCCCCATTTCACAATCTGTGGAGACTGTTGTGTAGTCAAAACCAGACTAGGCTCCTGGCTAATGTTTTCAGGCCACCACAAACTGATGTGTTTCTCTTGTACTCTTTGTAAATGCTGAGTTGTTGACAGTGGTGGCGAGCGAGTAGTGGACACTGGCAGAAGATGATCCTCTGAAAGAAAATCCTCCAAGTTTTCAGACTCTTTTGTGGCTGAATTTCCACTGTTCTTCACATTGTCCTCTTTTGTGTTCTGCGGCTCTTCAGTTTCCAAACTGTAGTAGGTGGTCTGTGAAATTGTAGAAATTGTGGTTGAGGGAGCTGTTGTAATTTCCGTGTAAGGACTTTCTTTCTCTCTAGTGGTCGGCGTGACCTCCTGTGGAGCACTGAATCGATGATTGTCCTCTGAATCCCTTTCACCACTCTCAAAGTCGTCCGACAAGTCTTCGTGAAAATTGATGAAGTTATAGTCGTAGTAAAAATCATCAACTTGAACACGCTTCACACCCTCAGAGTGATCAGTATCCTCAATGTTATTGTGGTAGTGAAAATCTCCCTCAACAACATTATTAAGATCATTGTGAGTTCTTGGCTGGGCCCTGGTCGTGCTGTGTTTCGGTGGTGGCTTAACTGCGGGTACAGGGTTAATTTCATTTAGTACTTCTTTGCTGGACCAGCCGCTTCCAGACCACTCGATACCTCCGAAGTTATCCACAACCTGCGGGCAGTCTTGTATGTAGCAGGTAGAGACGGCAAGAGGTTTCTTTTGGGCCTCACAGTCAACACCTGTGTTTCTGGTGCAAGTCACGTTACGGTGACGAACTCCACTTCCACACGTTACTGAACACTGTAAAACAAAAAAACACATAAACATAGTTATTACATGTGCCAAAAGCTCCATTAGCGTGTATAATGCGTATTGTATATGCTTTGTATCATGAAAAAAGCACATTTAAAAAAGAAAGTAATAAGCAAAGTTATATTTGGAAAAATCATTCTTATTCTGTTGGCATCCATTTATTGTGCACATTTTAGTAGCTATGAAGGAAAGTCTTGATGACCTTTATATATTCTGGCTTATGAGGGTCATGGCCTAAGCCACAACCAGGACTGAATAAGAAGCAAGATATAAAAGTTTAGCACTGTATCAACTCATCCTAGAATATTATCACGCTAAAGTGAGCAAATTAGAGAAAATGTCATCCAAGGTGGTGTGAGGACTAGATTTGCTAATTGGCACAAGACAAAAAAGAACAGCTCAGAGTGCTGAGAACCTAATTAGCTCGGCAGGTGGCTGGCCATAAAGCAAAGCACCAGACAACCCACATTTTGGTCTGATGATGGTGCTAGATGAGAAGTTAAGGCTCTGGGGGAAAGATGAAGCAATTTTCTTGGCAAGCCAAATTGGTTTAGTGAGCAATTCACAGTCTGATACTGCTCTCACCAGAGCCAAGTAATGAGCATAGCCAAAATCTATTCCAAGTCGCGTCTATGTGTGAAAACGTCTGTGACCTGAAGATCTGAGGTGGTGATGATGATGATGATGATGATATCACGAATTAACACTGAATGAAAGTAACAAGTGAATCCTTTGTGTACCAGAAAAGAGAGAATGTAGCATTTGGATTTTGAAAACCTTGATGTTTGTCATACGTGTTGCCAAAGTGAAAGAGAGAAACTAGCAGTTTAGAGCTCAAATAACTTTATCCATTATTCCAAAATAATTCAGAGAGAGACGTTTTCATAAAAAGTGAGCATGTCTGTAAAATATTCTGATACAATTTGCATTTTTTCCCTTTGAATCAGGACATTTGCAGAAAAATTAGAGGCTCGTGTTTCACCACAGACTCACCTTGGACCAGCTGCCAGTGGTCCAGTTGGATGGACAGGGGATGTGTGTGTTGCAGGAGGACAGTGAATCAGGTTTAGGCATGTGTTCACAGGCCCTGGGCTCCAAGGCTTCCTGCTCCTCCACGCTTATTGCCTGGATGCAGAGCACCGTCCTTTTAGTCAAGCCAGAGCTCCCACAGGTCGCCGAGCATTTCTGCCACTCGCCGACCCACCATCTGCACAGGGGGGACACAAAAGATGCAAAGATTTCCAATTTAATTGTATTCTTGTGATGGAAAATGACAGCGCATTGCAGCCGTGCAAATGCAGATGATGATTCATGCGCCTTTCGATGGCTTTGTGAGAAAGGTTCAGTGAATGCACTTTTATTGTCCCCGGCACAGAATGTCTAGGGAGTAAACAGAAGTGCTGGTCAATAGCAAAGTCTCAAGTTTTGCTTCACTGAATAAAATGACTACCCCCAACTGAACTGAAACTGAACCTGGTCCACTGTGAACTATACTGACAACAAATAGCCTCAACTATTATGATGACACTAAGAGAGAACATAGAGACAGGCCATGGAACAGACTGAAGCCTTGTCCTCTGTGAAGGTACGTTGGTGGTATATTTGTAATAAGCACGGTGTTATGTCACAATTGTATTTTTTTTTTGTGTGAACCTAAATGTACTGTATCACAAAATAGTGTTTTTGAGGAAAAAAGACTGCTGGATGATTTGAAAGTATAATTTCAGTGCTGAGTCGTGGTTAATTAGCCACACAGTGCAAAATGAATGTGGGTCTAATCATTAGCCACTAGACAGAAAGAAAGGTGCGCACACACACACACGATAGTTATAAAACAACTACACACAAATATTTATGCTGGTATTTAATAGCAGGAATGTATCCAAATGTTGCTGCTAGACGGCTATAGTGAAAGCCACTGATATAAAATAACGTAGATGGATTATACTTTTTTAGAGTTAATTGTCCATGCCACACATTGCACTTATAGCTATTATACTATATAAGAACTTTCAACAACACGACTATTATCTTTTCACAAAATACCGTGGACGCAGATTGATGCATTTTGGCGCAGTTACAACTTTTGTGCCAGTGGAATTGGTGCAAGTCGTCTCCTGAGAGGAAACTGAAACTGCTTTCCTGTCGGCACTACCAGCAGCTAACAAGTTGCAATTTTGGTGCAATAAAAATGTGTGGAAAGTAACATGACTGCAGAAAGGTGGTTTTTTTTTTGGCAGCTGTATCCTGCCAGCTATTTCTGTTTCACCTCACTTCCTTCAGTGAAAAAATTACTGACATCCGATATGAAGAGATTATTCTTTCAAAATAGCTATAATTGGTCTTGTTCTACAGAAACAGTTGAAGTATTTGATTTTTTTCCTTTGCTACCACGCACACCATAAACTACAAAGAGCTTACTTCTGCAAAAAAATAAAATAAATGTATTCCCGAGTGCATGTCTGTGAATACTGCTGCTGTCGTTTTGTTAATAATGTCTTGGAAGGTGAACTTACATGGCCGGACACGGATCCTTGTTACACCTGGTTTGGTTATCGTCAGGTCGGGTCAAAGGGTCGCAGAAGTGCTCCTCAATAATCCCAGTTGTCTTTTCCACGCAGTGAACAATCTGTCTCTGAACACCTGGAACATCACTAAGAGGTGAGAAGAGGCTCCACGACACGTAGAGCAAACGCATGTCTCTGTTACACGTTATGAAACCTGAATCACACACCAAAGATTAAACCCCATAATTATTCTACTTACATAAAAATACCACAAAATGACACATTGAGGTTTCCGATAGCATGACACAAAGCAGTAAAGCAGTACATAAAAGGCCTCGTCTCCTGGGGTTGTGACAGATTTATCCCCCTCCTGTGACATCTCTCTCCATCGTTGCTCTCACCCTCCTGAGTGGGCTTCCACTCTGCTCTGATTCTGCCGGGGGCCACAATGTTTGTTTGACAGCTAAGTTACACCATCAGGAACATCTTTTAAAGGTCAAGACAGCTACGGCAAATGAAATCCAAAAGAAAACACATTTAAACAAGGTGGTAGAAAAAAAAGAATATGGCGCTTACGTGGCTTTTTTGTAACCATTTAGCTTAAACAGGTAACTTTGCATTGTGATATACATCTTGGTTTAATGTGGCTAAAACAGGGGCATCCAGTTTTATAAGGGAGCTTGCCATGCCATAACAAAAGCAAAACAAGGGCTAAGTCATTTCTCTCCATTATTATTAATAAAAATGGAACATATATATTAAAATACTAAAACCAGAGACACAAATGACATTTAAAAATACATATTCTACCTGAGCTGCATTTCTACACACCACATACAGCATATTGCACTCACGGCATTATAGCCTGAAAGGCAGGTCTGATTTCTGCAGACACTTCTCACCCTGTAAGCAGTGCTGGAGTACTGCTCCATTATCACGATCCACAAATGTGAAAACTACAACCATTGCTCTTGAAGGCATTTGCAGTAATAAGCTTCACCTCCAGACTTCGAATTTTTCGAAAACAAAGACTTAACACCCCATAAATACGAAACATTGCCACCGACTTGCACAATTGCTTTAGCCTTGGCAGTCAAGAGGAGCCAGAGGACAGAGAAACTGAGCCGAAGGCGAAAAAACTGAATGAGGTGAACTTCATAAAAAAGCTTTAGTAATAAGCCCCGTCTCCGAACTCTCAATGAGCTGGATTAAAATAATATTCACACTGAGGACAATCTGTACGTTTTATATTAAACAGTCAAATTAGACGTGTTCGATAGAATTCCAATGAGTATAATTTTGAAGTTGGCTTCAAAAAAAGATCCTAGTTGCTTAGTTTTGCTAATACAAAAATCACATTTAACTACAGTTGTGTTTCATCACACGTACACACTGACCACAAGCAGGACTGGATAGAATTGGAGTAGGTAGTAGAGTCCAAATATTAGACTGCATAAATTACATTTATGCTGTCAGCCTGTTAAGTAAATGGACTGTCAAAGTCTACATCAAACTCCAATCCACTCTGTAAGGCTGGTTAATGACATGATCAAACTCACCATGTCTGAATCTGTTAAACGAGGCTGTTGTCCTACAAAAGTCCTTTGAATATACAGTCATGAAAATTATTTTATGGAATGGTAATTTCAGAAAAGCTACAGGACATGCTTTCCAGTCTTATATTCATCCATCAGAGGAGTAGTCACGGTTTTCTTTTCATTCACATTGTTAGGGCTGTAAATGCTCTTCAAAGCTCATCGCACAGGTCAAAACAACCAGCTCTGATGGTAGATTAGTGTGAACCAGACACCATGCTGACAGACTCCTGAGGGAGTGCTGATTTGATGAATAGCTTAATGTAGATGTGGAGACAGTTCTAATGAAATATTGCTAGGGTTGACTTTTAAAGACGCTTTTTAGAAACCTCTTGAACCCACTCAGCTGTTTAAATCATGTCTCACTGTATTACTTTCAAATTCTTCTTTCAATTTTAGATGAAACAGAATTATTTTCAATGAAATATTTTCATTTATAATTTTTCTAATTCTTCATTCCTTGTCATAATTCCTTTTCAGAAACAGGCGTCAAGTGGGGTTAAGTCGAGTCATATGATTGAATAAGTTCACAATTCACAGTTCACAAACATGCTTTGCAACAGAAAGAAATAGATAAAACGATTGAATAAAACATCAAGGAGAAATTCAACACAGAGTAATAGAAAAAAGCCTGGTAAAATCCTCTGCCGTGTTGTAGCCTTTACTGCACAGGCATGATCCCCTGTGAGCTTCTGTCTAGACCTCAAGCAAACAAAAGCATCTGGTCAAAGGTTCTAGTGCCTCAGAGGGGTGCAGAGGCATTAAATGGCTGGATTTTCACGAGATTCATGAGATCACAAGATTACAGGACAACTCATCTTGACATTTTTCTGGCTGTGTACTTGTGGTTGATCCACACAGGTGCAGACCAATCAGGATCCTGCACTGGCAGCTATGGGTGTGTTTTAGTCAGGACAGTGGTCAGTCCACAGATCATTCATGCTTGGATTATCCTCACAAAGAAATCAAAAAAACGTCAACACGCCAAGTGCAAAGCCCACTGACTGCTAGCTAGCTCCTCGGACTGTAGACTGTTGTGTTTATCTCGAGATACAGAGGAAATAGACGGATGGTTTCTCCAATCACCTTCCATTATTGAAAGTGTATGTCCTTTTACAAAAGGTTTCCAAGGACATTTGCTCATACAGTTATGTATGTCTAAAGACCACAATATGATATTATATTTGATTCAAAGATCCAGAGCCGGCGAGTACAATCCCTGAAATGAATACTCTATCCATAATGCTGTCCGTATTTTATAGTATAAATCCCTGAAAATAAGAATAGATGTGTTGTTGTTATCTTTGTGACCTTCATATCTGTCATAAGCTGCTCTGAGTCTGTGATGTTGTGTTACAATATTTGTACAGTAGACAGGAAAACAGACAAACCAAACAGTGGATCAAGAGAAAGATTTTGGTATTTGCCAGAGCAAAGTCAGTTCACTGCGTAGCGGTTAGTCTGAGCCACAAAAAATACAGGGGTGGGAAAGCTGGCTTCCAGGCAAGGGGACAGGGATGGTTGACCCGAGTATTGCAATCCACAACTTCACCACCAGATGGCACTATATACTACACGTTGGACCTTTAATAACAGTCCAAAAAATATTTTATGGTGTTTCCATTTGTTTTTTGTTGTTGGTGAACCAGTGGAATGAGACATATTGAATAAAGATGTGAAAGGATGAAAAGATGAATGGGACCAAGAATGCTTTCCTCTGGTCATGTTACTATATACCCTCTATTACATAAGAATGAGATTAACAATGATAAATATCTCTCAAACATCTGGCTATTTACTGAATTTCCTCACTTTTGACATCTTTTTTAGTAAACATTGAGACTTGGTAGTTGACGTAATCGATGTTGTTGATCCTGTTTGGAAACCTGTTTGAAACCTTCTTTGTACTTTAACAATTTGACCTTCACTACAGAATGTACAGCAATAGCAAACTGTACAATTTCTATTCTATATTATTTTCATTTCCTGACATAGCAGTTCTGCCGTCAAATTATCGATTAAGAACATTTTTTGTAAGCAGTAAGCCTGCTCCCAAGGATTCTTGAACAGGCATTGAAAAAACAAGAATTAAACATTCCTCTATCTCTGTACATCCATACCAGCCTATATACAGCAAAAATGTTTCACTTACCTGCTCCACAGGTGACACTGCATTCAGTCCATGAGCCATACTTCCAAAAGAAAACTGAATCAGGGATGCTGTTGTCCTCTGAAAAATTTCGACTGATGGTGTACTCATACCGTACTCCTGGATTGGTCTCCTGAAAGAGAAGCTGTAACATACACAAGAAAATATATCGAACAAAGAGAGAACTATGAGTCAGAATATTCACAGGAATTAAAGATCTCAATCACAAACTACCAGAGGAGTGGAGTACAAGTCGTATGACATGGACTCAAGTTGGAATTTGCGTTTCAGATTTAATGATTTCACACTCAGCAATAGAAAGCACGCCACACTAGTTTTTCCAGACCACAAGCTCCGTTTGGGTCAATTGTCAGCTTAAACAAACAGATGTTGCAGGTCCCCTTGCTGATTCATACTTTGACTTTCACTTGAAATAAAATGGAAAACCAGCTTCTAAATGGCCACGTGCTGCATCACAGTAATAAAATTAGAAGATAAGAATAATAACAATAAGAAAACCTTTATTTGTCCCACAATGTTAATGTCACTGCTTTTAATGAAAAATAATCATTTCTGATGGGATTGCTGTGAATGTGATCCGGTTGCGGTGTTTTTGGCCTGAGCCTGAAACACAGTCAGTGCACCCAAGATTGATGTGGCGGGTGAGGTATTTGGCAGCCATAATGTATACATTAGCTGGATAGCTTTTCTTTGATTGATGGTTAGAAGTAATTTCCCCTTCAGTTGAATGATCGTTTGGTTTGTAAAAAATTCTGAAAATACTTTGTCACAGCTCCAAAGGCGCCACCACCATCGTAGTGCTCGGTTTGACCAACTTGCAGTCCAAACCTAAAGTCTTCAAAATACACAGATCAGGCATAACATTATGACCACCTTCCTAATATTGTGTAGGTCTCCCTTGTGCCTCCAAAACAGTTGTGACTCATCAGAGAATGGACATGGGTCTTCTGAGGGTGTCCTGTGGGGGGCTTTTGGGTCCTATGGGTTGAGGGGAATGGCCTCTGTGGGATACTTGATCAATTTGGGGTCTAGTCAATTTTGAGGCCAGGTCAACACCTTGCGCTGTTCTTCATGTTTTTTTTTTGTTTTTTTAGTTTTTCCTAAACCGTCGTTGTGTATGTGTCAGGCTGTATCCTGCTGGGGATGGCTGCTGCCATCAAGGAGTGTCATTGCTATGGGGTGGGGGTGCCTGGTCTGGTGTACGTGGGTGGTACGTGTCTGAGTAACATCCACACGAATGCCAGGTTCAAAGGTTTCCCAGTAGAACATTGTATTGTCACAAAATGGTCGATATTACTCCTGACAGTGGTTTTAATGTTGTGGCTGATCGGTGTAACAAAGTATTAAGCAGAAACTTTTTTTAAATCTTCAAAACTATGAACCAAATATTTTTGCACGAAACTTTCATCTTAGTGTTTACTAAAACAGTTGCCAACTGGTAAAGAGAGCATTATGACTTATTAGGACCCCAGAAGTCAAAGTTGAGGACTTCAGTGGAAAGACTTTAGACACTCTTGTGACTTGCAAAACAATAACTTTGTCCCATCTCTGAACACAACAAATTTTCTATAATTTTGGTTTTCATCAAGTGAATCAAGAGACTAGTTAAAGCAAAGATTTGTTTTTAAACCAGTTTCTTTATTTAACTTGATCAAAACAAATTTCTACTAAGAACACAGGACGCTGGTGCTCACATGTTGTTTTGCTGTTTTAAGATACACTGGAATCATCATTTAATCGTACCTGAATCCACAGCGGTTCCATTGTGGGCCCAGGAGACGTCAGGTTTTCCAGGTGTCCTGTCCTCTCGTAGGTAAACACGGTTCCAGCTGCCTTGTACTCTCCGTTCCACTGGATCGTCCAGCCGCCGTTCAGAAAATACTTGTTGGGATTGTCACTTCGCAATGCCAAGAAATTCCCTGCTTCAGCCAACTCCTCAATCCGAATGTCCCAGGCTCCCTCTGGGATCAGACCAATATCTACATACCCTGAAGGACATGATATTTTATTGTAAGAGTGGAGGAGGCAGAGCAGAGATAAAACCTTTTATGGCCAGTTCCCAAAGAGGAAAACAAATTACGGAGGGTTTTTTTTTCCATTTAATTGTCCTCCACATTGTGTCAAAATGTATTCTACAAAAAGGCAAGAACATACCGAGTCCTTCACTCTCTTCAAATGTTCTCCTCACAGTAGTACAGGTGGAGCCATTTCCGTTACAGACTCCACAGCGGTCCTCTACAGCACTGGAGTCAATCACATAATCACAGCCTATATTCTGTAAAACAAAAAGACTAGAATCCACAACATGTAACAGATGTGCAGCAGTTTGAGGGATCTTATCATTTTCCTCTAGAGGCATTTAGGTCACACTGAGTTTCACATAAAGCCCTGATTACTGCTTCTTGCTGATAAGGATCAATTCATGCACACGTCACACTGTAAAAAAAAAAAAAAGATAAATAAATAACACAACACCATGAACACCTTGCTTCAGGGACCTTTTTCAGATATGGCAAGCAGAAATCCCAGTCATCCTTAATATTGTTCTGTGCAGGAACAACGAACATATTAGCAGCAGAATACGGATGCTGCATTATGACATGTTGTTGTGTCAGCGGTGGGAAATACTGTAGGATGGCAGTGTCGTTGTTGCCTCCTTGCACCACGAAGGAAGGCTCTAAAAGCTCCATGCATGCTGTCCTTGGTTGATGCGGTGTGACTTGTTTTAGTGTTGTAATGTAATTGGTGAGTTTCAGTTTTGAGGTCTCCAGGTAATAATAAAGTAATCAAGGTAAGTGACTAAAAGGTGCTGCACTAAATCGCTAGGGATGGTAATACCTGGTCCTGTCAAGCAAATGGAATCAGGGGCTTAAATTATAATTATTGATGCATTCGTGTGTAAAGGTCAGACTAAGTTTAATTAAGTTTCAGTGTGGCCTTTACTGTCCTGCTAATGGACCTTGGGCATCTCACTATTTTCAAAACTCAAAATACTTTAAATTAACCAAAAATCAGTTGTTGTTTTTTTTGAATCTTCAAAACTCAGAGGCATTTTTTTAATCAAATACTCACCTCAATGTATATTATTATTAGGACCCCAAAACTTAATTCATAATTAACATAATTCATCGATTAATTATATTTTTCGATATTAATTAGCCTGCAGCTACAGTTACTACGTTATCAAATAAATATGAATGCAAAATTATATTTAATGACTACACCACCGACAAAAATATATAAAATACATTTATTTTCACAAGTTATATTTATTGTTGCAGCGACGCCTCAAAACACAAAATGGCGCAGGTAAGGCAGAGACCATGCTGGCGCCTGACAAGAATGTCACCAAATGTCAAAATGTCAGAGCCCAGAGTCTGTGACTGCTGTCCACTGTATCACTGACTGGCATTTTGGCCCAGGGTGATAGCCGCCTGCTATCTTGCAAGATAACAGCCAGCACATTTTTCTATCAACATGCTAATTGTCAGGCAGAATGTCAAATACGCAACAACGCGGCTGCAGAGAAAACAAGGTGAGGGTTAACTGAATGCGCTGCATGTCTGACAGAAGCACTGAAATAAAACAGAAAGGCGAGGAGTCAATAAATCAATACGTCTTGTTTGGAAACCCGAGAGAAACAAAAGGGCACAACAAGATATACAAAGTATTTGTTAGAGAATCCGTGGAATAGTAAGTACAGTACTGATACCTTACAGATGCCGTTGATGCACATGTCTCGGCTTTTGTTGCCTTCGTAGCACGGCGTCCCGTCGGTGACGGCGTCCTGCATCTTTTCAGAAAAATGTTCGTTCAGTGGACGGCAGTGGAGTTCACAGGGGTTTACTATTGGGGGAGACGCAACAGGAAAAATGATCAAACTTGTTTTGACAATGGACAACCGAAAGATATCTTTAGAGAATCTGGATCGTAAATGATCTGCTCACCTCTGTTGATGACTGCTTCCCACTTGTGGAACTTGCCCTTGTAGGGCAGGGTGTTGAAGTGACTACACTGGATGTCTCTGAAGGAGGGCAGGTCATCAGGGCATGGTGCCGTGTTGCAGGTCTTATACCTCCGTCGCTCTCCCAGACAATACTTTCCTCTGTACCTTGGACTATAGGAGGGTCAGAGACTACATTTTAGCGAGGCTCGATGAGATTTATCTTAAAAGTCTTTAAATAAAGCTTATGAGAAGGCGCTTTGAAAATTATACACCAGATAACCCACTCAAAAAAAATGATGGTTCAAGGTCTCAGAAGGAGGTCGGCACTTTTCTGAGCTTAACATGTTATTAATTTTTTTGAATGGCTGCCTAATGACTTGACTAATGACAAAGTCTCTCTCAGATGTAATTACTTGAATTTGCAAGCTTTGTTGGCAATTTAAGGATTGACTGGCACCGGCTGTTTTTAAATCTGTGAGGACAACTAATCACCAAGTGAGTTTGGTCTTTGGTTCCATACTATATCTGCTGTCGTGGTCTCATCAGCCTGCCCAGTCTTCATGGCCTCCTGCAGTTATCCACTCCTACCTGAATGAACAATTCTCCAACCTGCCTATAATTCCTCTTATATTCTCAAATTGTCATGTAACATCATCAGCTATATACATAGACACTTTTAGTCAGATGTTTATCTTTTTCCTCCTATCATCTCCTCTCTCTTTTCTGTCTCTACCCGGCCGGCCTTAGGCAGATGGGTCCCTCTATATGAGCTTAAGATTCTACTCAAGGTCTCTTCCTGTTAAAAAGGGAGTTTTTCCTTGCCACCATGGCCTTCAGGTTTGCTCTGGGGGTTTCAGACTGGATTTTGTAAAGCGTCTTGAGATAATTTGTATTGTTATTGACGCTGTATAAATAGAATTGGATTTGACAGTGTATCATCCAACTGTTTTGTTAATTAGGAGTGTATGCACCCAGATTTGTTTTGTTATCTCAAATTATGTGTATTATCTATCTGAATGTTTAATAAAGAATAACTCCATCACACTGGTGAAATACTATCAATTCTCTAACATGAATACAGCTACTTCACGTCAACAAACCTTTCAATAGATTGCTTGCACAGAGAAGAGAAGTAAGAGAGAAGTCTTTTATTTTTTAATGTGGATATCAATATAATCTGTTTTAGGTACATCGGTGGATATTATAGTTTTCTTAGCTTTAACTTAAATTTCTTTGGGCTAAACTAAGAAAACTTCATCTGCTGAAGATTTGAAAGCTAAATCTGCAAGCTGCGATTCACCACAATAAACATATTGTACTATTCATCTGCCCGGATTTGTTGTTTGGCCCCTGCTATTTAGATTACGTAACAGTCTCTCACCGGCAGATTGCTGTAAAATAACAACAGTGAATTAAAATGCTTCCCGGGGCTCCTTTCATTATCCATACATCAATCAAAATCCCTGCTGTTGCCTCGCTTAAAATAGCCTCATCCCTCCCTGTTCAAACAGAGCCTCACCATTCATTAAAACTTAGCGTCCAAAGTATAATTAGCATTTTATTTTACCCTCAACTCTGGATTGTGTTTATTAGTTATGAAACGCTGGGGGAAATTTTTATTCATGGGTCATCGGAAGTTGATTATTTTTCTCGTTCAGAGAAGGTTAAACACAGATTCGGGGCTGACGTCATTTATTTTATTAGCCTTATCCCCCCTAAATAATTAAAGAAGCATACTTACACCGGGTTATCGCAGTCTCTTTCGGCACTCTGGACACCGGCCCCGCATGTCCTCGAACAGCCCGACCACTCGCTCCAGGACCCCCAGCCACCATTAACACTGTCTGGGTAGTTTCCAACGGCTACACACTCCCCACTGAAACACCACTGATAATAATAATAATATTAATGAAAATATTATATGTCACATAATAATGAATGAAAGAGTAAATGAAAACATAATCTAAGTTCCATCTTTTTGCCAGGAAATGAATGTTTCATGAATCTTTTTGTCATAAATGCAGACAGTGGGTTTCCTCTGTCAGCAGTTTAAAAACGTACGACATCAGCCGTCAGTGGAAACAGAGGAAACATTAGATGCAACTCTTTTTAATTAGTGTGATTTTGACAGCCATGTACTAAATTAATAATGAAATGAAATGCGCCAGGAAAACATACATAACCAAACTAAATATCAGAGGAAATCCAGAAAATGTATTACTTTGATGGGAAAAAATTTAAATGTCTTCCTTTCTGTCTCTGAGAACAATTACATATGTAAGGAACCATATGTAAAATCCACAGGCTCGTCTCTTCTTTCAGTGCTCTCCAGTGTTGTGAAGCTACACCAGAGGTTATCTACATTTGTCCTTTCTTTTCATTAGATTGCAATCCTTTCTTTGAAATTTTTTTCTCGCTTCCTTTTGATCTGAACCATCAGAATTTTTTTTTTCCATCATAGGCTGAAACATACCACCACTCGCTGTAAATTACTCCAACTCTAGAGGTTGCCGCCTTTTCAACCCTGGCAAAACAGTCCTTTGATTGCACGCATTCCTAGCAGTGTGCCAGCTCTGATATGTACTCTGGTGTACTGTGAAATGCAGGGACAGGGAATTATCTTTATCAGCACTGTGTGACCTCATTTGCCCAAGGAGTAAAAAATGACTTTATTTGTTTATACACGTCCCAAACTCCAACTTATCACACATTTCATTTTCCACCCTTGCTGCTGCAAAGCACCGAAAAGTATTTTATGTTTGAGTTCAATGTATAGGATACTAATGCCACGGATTCTATGTTCCAGTGTTACTGCTGAATAATACAAAATAACACTGTTCATAAGTAATTTTCTGCTAATGTTCCAAAAACCTAGGGACTGCCTTGTTTCCACATTTTGACTCAAATACGGATTTTATAAATCAATACAGCACACGGGAGAGGCTTCCATCAAATAGAGCCCTTCTCTTCGACAGCATAATACAGAATATGATATAAAAATCATAGCTGTCGACAACAATATTAACATTTATATCAATAATCATTTGCATCACAATCTCCACTCCTTTCACAGTCACAAAATGAAAAACTCACCTTGTCCTCACCACAACCCGTTCCATCCACCGCCCCATCCAGCTTTGAGTGGCAGGTTGTTCCCACCGTGCACCACAGAGTGCTGCATACATTCTACAAAAACAGGGTGAGATCAATGTCCAATTTCAAAACATGCTGTTGTTTACGGATGCATTCGTGTCTACGCTCACTCACTAGTTCATTAGGTACGCTAATGAAAACGAATGCATTTCAGTCTAACTAGATCTCGCACTAGATCTCAGGTTCATGAAGGTTTTGGTATTCAGGTTTTGTTTAAAATAACTCAGAGCTGTTGTTGTCAACTGTGTTTTCATTTAGAAGGCTGTTGTTTGTAGTATTATTGAACGGTATTGTGTTGTACTGACATGTTTCTATTATTTTGACAACCCCAGTTTATTCAGTTGGACATGGCTAAATAACAGAAACAGTTTACAATACAGCTGAACAGTTTAAAGTCATGAAGGTGGATTTAGTGCAGGACTGTACATTTGCTTTCAATACTGTACTTAATCATCTGCTATTTGAGTGTACATATACTTTACTGATCCTACAGAGGGAAGCTGTTATTTTATAGTGTTTCCTGATGATAGAACATCCATGTTCTGTAATCTGCTGTGAAAGTGGAACATGACCTTTTCCATTAAATATAAAAATACCAGTGTTCTCCTCTTTGTGATTGTAGCTGCTGCCATAGTGCACTACCTCTATGCATGTAATCTTCTTGTCTGTCAAAACAGGCTTATTTTTATTTATTTATTTATTTTTAGCTCGTCTGACCAAACTGTCTGAATTTCCAGCGGAGTTCCAAAAGATGTCATTAATATTGATCACTGATGTTTACCCCGACACACAAAGCCTAATGCTCGTTTTGGCTGTGAGTGATAAAATGTGTCAACCGACGCCACACATCAGATAAGGATTACAGACAGGGGCTATCCAGCAAAGACTGCTGAGATCCCCATCTATCTTCTAGAGAAGCATCACACTCTTCTGCATGGAATGATAGCCTTGGGCGGTATGTACTGAATTTATTCTTTCACTCTGGGAACCACTAGCCATTAGTTCTTGGCATCACGTCCGGGTGTCCAACTGTGATGTTTTCGTAAGATATTTTTGGATGAAGAAGGTGCACTCAATCTAAAACCTCCTCCGATTTAAAATCTGCATTTTAGAGCAGCAGTTCAACTTATGGACTGTTTCTTTGCAGAGTTTAAAAACAACCTGTATGATATTCAACTCTTTAATCACGTTTGGTAGATCTATGTTAAAGGGGACTATTGTTTTTTACAACCTGGACCTTATTTCTGGCATAAAATACGATAGTTTACTCGCCCATATAACTTTTGTGTAATTTGTAGTCCTTCGGGAGATATTTAGATTTGCGTATATCCATATAGTGGGAGTGACTGGGGCACCGAAACGCAGCCTCTAAATAACGCATTATCCTGTTATCATCATCTGGGGTCTGTAGATTGACCTACAGACCCCGGATGATGATAACAGGTAACTCCGGACTCAACGGGGAATAGCACTAGTGTACGATAACAAAATATTGGTGAAATGAGTGAGTTTCGTGGCAGATAATGCCTTATTTAGACGCTGCGTTTCGATGCCCCAGTCACTCCCACTATATGGATATACACAAATGTGGAGGGGGCGTGGTGCATCGGCTGCAGGAGAGAGGTGTGGAGAGGGCTCATGAGAGCAGCACCAGGTGAGAGTGATTGGCACACCTGCATCCTGTTAGACTAATCACACTCTCCTTTTAAACACAGTAGCGTGCTGGACCTGGGAGAGATGAGACATGACACAGAAGACGACACGCTTGGCAGTTGTGGCAGCGCGAGACTACGCCTGCAAAGGACACCTTTAGACGTGTAACTGTGTTGTGATCTAAACAATAAAGAACGAAAACGTCATTGCTCTCGAAATCCTTGCTGAAAGAACCCACAGTGGCATCTGAGTACGCCACAACAAATCTTAATATCTCCCGAAGGACTACAAATTACACAAAAGTTATATAGGTGAGCAAACGATTGTATTTTATGCCAGAAATAAGGTCCAGGTTGTAAAAAAACTGTAGTTCCCCTTTAAAGTGTTAAAACTACGTGTGGGTTTTTTTGGATTTTGCACGGAAATCCTCAACTGCTATAAACTGTGCCATATTATTTGTACATTTTAGTATTCATATTGATTAAACTAGTAAGATTTGATTGGATTTGTTGCCTTCCAAGAAAGCCAGGCTACCTGTTTCACCTCATTCAGGCTAGACTGAGTTAAAAGTCTTTATTTTGGTGTACAGACGAGTACAGTAATAGTATTATTGCCATCATCTAATTTTTGAAGATCAGGTTTCCCAAAAATTGGGAACTATTCAGTTAGACTAAAGTTTGTTCTATAGTTTGAGGTCTGATTGACTCCACACAACAGCATATTTACAAAGCACGTAGCAACCTTTTAAACAAAGTTTTGAAACTTGACACAAATTCAGGTCAGCTTAGCACATGCTGACGTATTTCTTCTTGCCAATTCAGAGTGAAAAGCATCGGCCGATTGAGAATGTCAGAGGAACACTTATAGACAACACTCTGACCTGTAATTGCAACCACAATAAATCAAAAGACCAATAAGGAGATGTTAATTTCCTGCAGAGGTAAACTCTGTGACCGATAACGGCAAAAGGCCAAACATACGGTTTATCAAGGGGTTCTCTGGCTGGCACACACTTGCTGCTGTTGACATTTGTGATGAATGTGTGGAAGACATTTCACATTTTGTCCAAAATCATCACATGAGGAAGATTTCAGAATTTGTTTCAGATTGAAATATATAACTATGATTTGTGGCCATCTTTCCAAATTAATAATCTGCATCATCTGGAACTGATGGCAGAGATAGTGACAGGGAAAGATCTGCAGCACTGATTCCGAGTACAGATATGAAGTTGTAAAAGAAACGGAAAGGTAACAGTGAATGGTAAGTGTACGACACAAGCAGTTTCAAAGACCGGCGTTTCTAAAACAGATTTGTAGAGCTCACTACTTGGACTTGAGGCTCCCCGATGGTTTAGCTGAGCCGATCCTGTGAAGAGATTTAGCAGGACTTAGCAGGCCTGACATCCACCACTGACTCAATGGCATACAAAAACAAACAAATCAATAGAGAAACTCCTCCCCAAATCCCCAAACCAAGAATCAAGCACTGAGCAAAATCGAGCAACATTGGTTAAATGGGATTTGACCAAGGACCCAAAACAATCAGATGCGCTGCTACCTTGGTCAGTACTTTCAACAAAGCTTCTCCTCTGTTATTCTTTATTTGAATATAGTGTTTGACCTTGGAAGGCAAACAAGCGTGTTCTGCATGGACAGAAAAACACTTGTTTCACTGGATTTCTGTTTACGATACGCATAAAATAAATTACTTCCTGGATAGCATCATCTCTTCAAACGGTCATAATAGCCTTTATAGATAAAAATATAAATGGCAAACAAGTTATTGATGTTGAATGATTAATGATTAATGATGAATGATTTTTTTACACAATAAAATGGAGTGTCCAGCTGTCAGTGAAAGTCTGAGGCTCTAGTTTTTGTGGTGCAGCTAGCACCATTGATCCCAGTCGCTGTTTTTTTAGAGGATTCAGAAATGAAAAGGGTGGCTGAACAAGCTGCTGGTGTTTTACATCTTGATTTAATCTGAACGTTCAAACACACAACTAATTTCACACAGACATGATCAACCAGAGACTGTTGAGCAACCCATCACCAGGATTCAGGAGACCTTTCCTGGAAAAGTCATTTCCTTTTTATACAGACGCACAACACATGTATCAGCTGGTTTCTGGCTGTTGACATTGTGGTGTGTTCAAGTGCAACTTTCTGGCCCCCTACACAGGCGACATGAGGTAACACCAGTCTGCCTGTATTGTTTTATGTGCCCATGCTTTAAATCAAACACAGTGGTCTAAAACTATTTACAGCTGAATTGGAAACAGAAAGAAATCCACTCTGTGGCACAGATTTTGCAACAAGGGACAGCTATGTTAAATACAATTTAAAGCAAACAATTTAAAACATACTTTAAAAGCAGCAGCTGCTTTGCCATTCTAGTTGCTTTTAATTTTTCCTTTAGTTTCCATACAGTTTGTCTAACTTGCATAGTTTAATGGTGAACTAATAACCTGTCACATCTGTTTCCTCAAGCCGCAAGCAGAAAGAAGATTGAGCAGCGATACTTGCGGGGTCCTGCTCTGTGGGAGTATAACGGGGGTTATAACATATTATTATCATGGTGCGCATTTTATATTCTTGAATTATGGTTCGACCTTTGTGTCATTATGGTAATAGAGTCTAAAAGTAGCATTTTTATATAAATATTTTTAAGTCTCTGCTGAATATAGCTAGCATAAGCAGGGCAGTTGATCAATATGTAGATACCTATTTCTTCAGTCTTATATTAATTGGAATAATTTACATTTTGTTCCAGCGAAAAGAGATACACCTAAAGCATGACAACTGACTATCATCCGTGCTTTGTACAAGATCACTGGATCTATTACACTTGCATTGACTCCATCTGGTTCGGGTAATCTAATATGAAACATGCTAGTTTCTATGACTGTATAATACGTTTGGTAAAACATTACACTTGTTTATACAGGATGTGGGCAATGCATTTACAAAGACAAGTGATATCACTGCAGATGACAGTGGACCTTGAATGACATACAAGGACACTTAATCACATGATGCGTTCAGACTGCGAGGAAAAGCGGCCTCAGCTACCAACGGCACAACTCCCATTTGTATTCCTAAATCAGATACAAGACAGATCTTTTGCAACGCAACCTCGTTCTGAGCAGTCAACACCGAGACTGTCCGTGAAGATCCTCGTCATCGAGGTCGTTTATCTAAAAAATAAAGCAATAAACAAAGGCAGCTGGACTGGTTCAAGTTTTTTTGAGGACGTTTCACCACTCATCTAAGTCGGCCTTCAAATGGAACGAATGGATCTTGGGGGAGGTCGTGTGCATTAGATGCTTGACATTCAAGTCGTAACATTAGCCGCAAGTTCTGAGAACACAGCAGCTAGATCGTTTTTCGTAATAACCAGGTACATGAATGCATGAAGTGTAAAGATAAAAAGAAAAGACGAAGCCGCTGGGAATGTCAGTATTTTACTCCTACATATCATAGAAGGACTAATCTAACAGTTCTTTTAAATAAAATAAGACTGATAGCTTTGCTCCGAGTCTGTCCTGATGAAATATTCTATGAGGAAGGGAGGGAATTTAGCTCGGTCAGGCTTCAAAGATGAACGCCATAGAGTATAGTTTACTACAAAACACTGTAAGTTAACATAATTAGTAATAGTCATTAAAAAAAACTCTATAATCTTAAGAAACCCTGTGAGAAGGACTTTGTAACCCGACTGGATTTGTCAATTTTTCAAAAGAGCAGCCTCATGTTGCTGTAAATCTGTAAGTGCCCCACAGTTGTTTTTCAAACCAGGAAGCAGCATGTCAAATCTTCACGCGTTGGAACAATTTTGTCGTTGAGAAAAACACTGCCGGTGTAACCATGTATGTGTGTGTGGTCTCCAACTGTCAAATCTTTTAGCGTTCCCATTGCTCCGGCCTGATATCCTGTGTGTATATGATTTATTTGTGTCTGCTCTCACCCATAACACACAACAGCCTGACAAGCCTTTGAGAGAAGAGAGCATTAAATCAGTTCCCATGTATTTACTCAATTCTTTCTAAAATTAATAATGTCCATTCCCATGTCCATTCTCTGATGAGTCACAACTGTTTTGGAGGCACAAGGGAGACCTACACAATATTAGGCAGGTGGTCATAATGTTATGCCTGATCGGTGTACATGTCCAACGCTCTATGATTCATCTGTGAGCCTTATTGCCACATGCCATATATGACACCTGTCACTATTACCAGCAACACAATATGTGAGTTTTACTCGTGCAGCAAGTTTAAATCTAGTTCATGACATGTCTCCTCGGTGCATACGTGAGAGTAGTGTTTCATGTGCTATAAATGGATTAGAGTTTGTTAGGTCTTGCTGAAGTTGTAACATATACACCATGACATGAAGATGAAACTTTTGAGTTGTTAGATAAGCCCTTGGGGACTTAAAATTTCATCAGATCCGTTCCTGTCGGATGGCAAGATGGCTTCAGAGACCCCCTCCGCCCACGCCTTTCAGATGTCATACTGGAGAAGGGGGAAAACAACAATCCGACATTCACACCCACCTAAAGCTGTGATTAGCCAAGAGTGCGGAGGTGAGAAAGGAGCCAAATATCATTTGTCTTCAAACACAGTGGAAGACAAGTTATACAAGCATTCACTTCCACTCTCTGAGGTAATGTGCATTCTCTGTGATGTTATTGAATCCTAGCTGCTAAGAGGAGCTTTTAATACTCCAGCTGGAAAGACTCACGTGTTCTGCCAGAGCCAAAAACTTAAACTGTAGTGTTATCAGCTGCACTGTCCTCTATGATACTCCACATGTTGACAGTTTGTTGTCTCCTACTCCCATTACATTTGAGCATTTACCATTATCATGTAATGGTGACGTTTGACCTCAGCAGCCGGTGCTACAGTTATATAAGTTACATCCCAGACTTGGTATTTAAATTTCTTTCTGGAACATGTAGAAATGACATCTATGAATGCAATACTATTCTTTCAGCGTTAATGCAGCCCGACCTCCATATCCAGTGAGTTTGGGTTGTTAAAAAAAAAGAGGAAACTTAATATTATGTGTGTGATAATTATTGATAGACTTGCTATTAAAGACCTCCGATTTTAGAAGGTCACACTGAGCGATTACGGCCTCATCTGAATATGCATGTGTTGAAGTAATAATGACAAAATATCACAGAGCTCCATAGCCGACCGTATCATTATAAGTCTGAGGAGACTCTCTCAAAAACAAAACTAAAACTAAAATGGCAACTAGACTTGTAGTTTTTTTTGGAAGACGTTTAACCACTCAGCCTAGTGAATTTGGAGGCCAGGTCAACACCTTGTGCTGTTTTTCATGTTTTTCTGAGTTGTTCCTAAACCGTTTTTTGTGTGTGTGCCTGTGTCAGGCTGCATCCTGCTGGGGATGGCTGATGCCATCAAGGAGTGTCATTGCTATGGGGTGTGGGTGCCTGGTCTGGTCTAGGTGGGTGCTACATGTCTAAGTAACATCCACATAAGCGGCAGGTCCAATAGTTTCCTAGCAGAACACTGAATTGTCACAAGATGATCAATGTTGTTGACTTCTCCTGTAACACTGCTGAAGCTGAATCTGTTGGTGCTAGTCTAGATACAAAACCTTTATTACATTGAATCACTGGGAAGGCATTCATAAAGAGGCCGTATATTGGAGAGATAATATGTTGATATTGATGATGGTACTGCACACAGAAAAGTGGCAAGGGTTTGCGGAAGTCGTTTCCTGACGCCTAATCAGCTCACATATTATCCAATTCATAATAATAATAAAAAAAAAATGCCCAAGGTACCAGAACATATCAAATGATCTACATAGAGCATGTGTCGGGCACAGCAGACTGATGAAGCCATGCGTGCTAAATTAAACAGTGAACTAACATATAATGCAGTTAAAAGTGTGGATGGGGCTCAACTTTGGGTCGTGGATTCCTTGAGGATACTGAAAATGTTGTAAACTCAATTACTCTCTCACTAGCTTGGATTGCTTCTTCAGGCGGTTATCTGTTTGTCTTGTGGTCTTAGCAAAATTGTGTGTCAGTAATGGCTTTTTTTTTTTTATTTCCAAGTCAAGTGTGCGTCTGAATTGGATACCAGCAAGCTGTTGACAAGGTCTAATTTCCACACTTTTATTATCGTGCACTCAGCGCTATGAGGTTAGAAAACAGCAGAAAGTGGAGCAGTGCGGCGAGTGCTTTGCTTCTTTCTCTGCCCTGAATTTCACTGCCGAGGTTACAAATTGTACAAGCTGCTCTTAAGTACTGGGTTAAAGGTACTGGGGCTTCATACAGCATTAAAAGTAGATTTGTGAAAAGACTTACACAAGGAAGTGTAAATGTCATTCTTTGGCTAATGCGTGTATAAATAGAAAAATAAGAGATGGCATCATGACAAGAAGAGACATGACTGGGACAAAGAATATGCTGGTTTAGTCAGGTCGAAATCAAAAGCAAAAAGGAGACTTTGCAAAGGTGTGTCGGAGAAAAAAAAAGATAAAACAAAGCGAGAACAGCATTCTGTCTGTTCAGCTTTTCTGTAGATATATGCATAGTTTTGAAGTGTCTTACATCCATGTCATCGCAGAGCAGGGAGCCAGATCCGTACTGCAGTCGACACTGATGGACAGCGCTGTACAGGACTCCAGGAAGCATCGAAGTCAGGGACAACCTGTCCTTCCCTGGAGCATCATCGAGACATGAGCCCCAGCCGCGACTATGAAGGGAGGGAAGAGGGGAAGAACAATTGATCGTTTCAAGCATGAATACTTTTACAAGACCATATTAAGTATTCTAGAACTTTGAAAAGGTCACGCATTTGACAGGAAATATTCAGTTTCTAAAATGTAAAAGACTTTTACTGGGCAGAAACGCAACAAGGCTGTTGATCAAAAGACATCATAAAAATCCTCCGTTACTGCCGTGGAAGAACTTCTGAGCTTTTTGTGCCAAAATACTTAGAAAATTATGTTGTAAATTGGTCTTTGACATCAGATATGCACAATAAACCTCAATTAAAATACTAAAATCTTTGCTTGGGTACAGCTTAACACTATAGGACAAAATACAGAAAAAAAGAGGAACAGTGTTTTTATGAGTAAATTCCCATTTGGTTTTCACGAGGATGCACACAGGTACAGGCACAAGCACAACCAATACATTCCCTACATATTTACAGATTGAAAATAAGCTGAAAACCGAGACTGCTAGGATGTAAAAGAAAAAGGAAAAAAGGTAATTTCTAAAATGTTGGAAATGAGAGAAATGCAATCAACAGTTTAGTTAGACCTTATGAATATTAACAATGCAACTGATGAGTGACACCAAGAGGAAATCCGCTTTCCAAGAAAAAATCTACATATAAAAATATCAAGCCATGCCACGAAAACAATGAGGTGACTTAACAATTAAATAACGCTTTAAAGCCCAGTGGACGTGTCACTAAGAGATATCCTCACAAATTCTGCTGGCTGATTAAATGGCAGGTGTGTAGCTGCGGATTAAAACCCAGACATGACAGGAATCGTTCTGGCACAGTGTTGTGCCTGAAATGAAAACGACTGGCAGAGAGTGAGGGCTCTAATTAAAGGTCAAACTTTCGAACGTCGGAAAAACACAGTTGATTACAATTATAAAGCACCAGCAGCCAACAGGTGCATGGGTTTTGACCCCGTTCTATTTATACCTTACGCTCACCGAGGACGTTCTTTAACTCCCATCTGATAGCATCTGCATGCATAATGAAACACACATTCTGTCTATGGCTTCTTAATTTGTTCGAATAATTACCCCTACCCACATTCCTCCCACAACTTCACAATCAATACTCAAACAAAGTCTAAGTGTTTTTAATTATGTGATTACCGTAGTGAATAATTAAATTTTTTTTTCATCATAATTTACTTCTTCAGGAAATCGAACTGCTGGTTTCACATTGGGGGTATTGACAGACCTGTAGGCTGTGGATTGGAATATAATAAGTATGAGTGAGCTTTCAAATTTCTCAGTCATACTCGTAACACAAGGTTATGATCGTCATTAATGAAAAGAAGAAAATTCACATTCACCAATTTATTCTAACAAGCATAATATTTGGTAGACACGTGGTAGGGAACTGCACAAACTAGCTTCTCACCATCTCTGTATCAACATTATAAATAATATTAGCGCTAACGTGGTGAACAGGGAGGACAGGGGACCTGAAAGTTTTTTTTAGTGGCATTGGAAACACGGATAGTTGGAATAACACGGTCGATAAATCGTTGTGAAATCAGTCTAAGTTTGTTAAATTATCAATTTTGAATGTCTGGAGGATTGAGAACAGTTCTTCCTCTCATTATACGGTAGCTTTCCATCGCCAAAGACAATTATACTCTGTTATGTCCACCACAATAATTGCTAAAGCGTCTCAGGCACAGATCATCAGAAGTATTACTTCAAGAGAACTAAATGATAAAACTAAAGCAGAATTGAATTATTTATAATTCACACGATGATATGGATGATATGAAAAAACAAAAATGAAAAGTAATTAATGAGATGTATTAAATAATGACATGATGTGCTAAGCAGCTGTGTGAATAATCAGTTTAAACATACAGCACGTATTTCACATTCTCCCAGTCTCTGGGAATAACTAAAAATAAATAAAATAAAAAGAAAACATAACTATGTACAGATTTTACAAATACCAAATAACAATTTAACTGACTGATAGTGGCATGAAATGTCTCTAAAAATATTGTTTTGTTCCCCATTAAGAAGAAATATGACTAAGATGTGCAGATGACGCATTTGATTTATGATGAGACTGTCGTCATTAAAAGAGAATTGAGCCTTGTGATAGGTATTTCAATTATAATGTGACACTACACCGATCAGGCATAACATTATGACCACCTTTCTAATATTGTGTAGGTCTCCCTTGTGCCTCCAAAACAGTTGTGACTCATCAGAGAATGGACATGGGTCTTCTGAGGGTGTCCTGTGGTGTCTGGCAACAGAATGTTGCTAATGGGGGACTTTTGGGTCCTGTGGGTTGAGGGGAGGGGCCTCTTTGGATCATCCTACAGATACTTGATCAGTTTGGGATCTAGTGAATTTGGAGGCCAGGACATGTTCTTCATGTTTTTTGAGTTGTTCCTAAACCCTTTATGTGTGTGCGTCTGTGTCAGGCTGCATCCTGCTGGGGATGGCTGCTGCCATCAAGGAGTGCCATTGCTATGGAGTGGGGATGCCTGGTCTGGTCTAGGTGGGTGCTACATGTTTAAGTAACATCTACATGAATGCCAGGTTTAAATGTTTCCCAGCAGAACACTGAATTGTCACAAGATGGTCAATGTTATTCGCTTCTCTAGTCAGTGGTTTTAATGTTGTGGCTGATCGGTGTATATGGCAAAGCCAATGTACAGTTCCAAAGCTCAATATAGACACACCTGCAAGGGGAGACGACAATGCCAAAGAGGTAATTTATAGAGGATAAAAAATAGATATCCTATAATTATCTGTGATATCAAAAAGAAATAGTAATAGATCATGTAAAGTCTAGAGAAAGATTAATTGGCCTCATGTATCATTAGTAGAAAGATGGAGAGGCTGTTAAACATTAAAGCACAGAGGCTCTAATCATGACAACAGGAAGAACAGCGAATAAGCACCAGATGTTTTGGTGTTGAGTAACACCCTGACACCCTTTTTCCCCACGCTTTTCCTTTTTCTTTTTGTGTCTTTTGTCTGTGCTGTGTGTTCCTCTCCAGTTTGTATCTCCCGTCTCATTAGTCCTTTGACTTAAAATGAAACTCATGTGGTTTTGACATGGGAAGTTGTGTGCGCCAGAAGCTTTCCATTCAAGTGGTAATATCGTTACTTGTTATACAGAAACAGTTAGCCAGAAAATGACCCATCACCGTTATTTCTGAAGCTGTCGGCAAATACGTTTCCAGTTAGAGCTTGTGAATACCTCAAGAGAGGGTCTGTCATTTATCACTTCATCTGTTTGCCTTTAAGTTAACTCACCTGTGTTTTTGTATTTCCCCCCTCAATTGTTTCCAGTGTACGTGTGAATCTCCTAGTGACTCCTAGCTCCACGTGTTTTTGTTTCTTTTTTTAGTTTTGCGGCTGCCTTTTCCTTATGTTGGATTGTCTTTAGTTTGAACCAGTCTCAGACTTAACTGGCTTAAACACAGCAGCAACTTTTGTTCTGTACTTTTCTGTCTCATCTTGCCTCTGCCCCTGTGTATCTAGAATTTGGGTCTTCCCTTTTGAGCCACAAAAAAATATAGCCTACCAAATCCATAGAGTACGGTGCAGAAGCTGAAGCAAATGCCATTGGGACAGTCTGAGATACACATTAAAATTAAATATACGGCGGCAGAATGTGAGATGCTACCTGGGACAGGGTATGATGAGAGGCACAGCCCAGAGGCATACTGTACAGGTACATATGTGCCAAATATGTGATAGAAAACCCAAAGGGACACACCGATAAAAGCGTGGGACTTGAAGTACTTGCTGGCTAACAAGACACAGTGGTGGCTGACAAGGTGCAGAAGAAGTCAGTGGAATTAAATACATGCATGTAAATGTTTCCACTGAGAGAAAAACTGAGGGGAAAAGATGCCTGGATGAAGCTGACAACCTTCTGGAAGGATTTTCTGCACTGCTGTTAACAGCTGAAACAAACATCAGTGTGCTGATGTTCCTAGTTCTCCACTATAGAAAATGAACAATGTGGGAGCCACGTGATGGTGTTCTTCTTAACTCCATTATGAGTGAAGAGCCCAGCTACTATGATAAAGCTGCAAGCAAATTAGCGGGCTATACTGATGCTAATAAGACCAGATAGGATAGGACAATGGAACTATGTGCAAAATTGACAAATATCTCAAGATTTTTTTCTATATATCTATCCTCTGACTTATTGTAAAAGCCAGACAGTGAGCTGGAAGCTTTGTTGTTTTGGCTCAAGTAATTTCTTTCATCACTGATATGAAATTATGATTAGAGTAGGTCTAAAGGGAAAAAAATGTAAAACATACAGGTATAATAAAATGCGGTAAAATAAGGTAAGTCTTGTTCATGAAAAAAACAGTACAAGGCTCTGAGACTTAAGTTAAAATTCTGCTTTTGTATTTTGAATGTTATCAACCCAGTCTGAATAAAACCTGACAAACTATATATAGTTTAAAAGCACAGAAAAAATATCACATTTCCATCTAAACGTAAACCACTTTAAGATCCCAACAGCCACAACAACGTTTCACAGGCCTCTGTGCTGAGTCACTATGTGCTGCATGCACTGCACCAGTCCAATGAATAAAATGTCTTTAATCGTTTTTAGTAACAAAAGATGTTAGGTAGAAATACACGGATCAGGCATAACATTAAGACCACCTTCCTAATATTGTGTAGGTCTCCTTTGTACCTCCAAAACAGTTGAGACTCATCAGAGAACGGACATGGGCCTTCAGAGTGTCCTGTGGTGTCTGGAACAAAATGCTGTTAGTGGGGAGCTTTGGGTCCTATGGGTTGAGGGGAGGGGCATCTGTGATCAGTTTGGGATCTAGTGAATTTGGAGGCCAGGTCAAAACCTTGTGCCGTTTTTCATGTTTTTGTTTTTTTTAGTTGTTCCTAAACTGTTTTTGGGTGTATGCCTGTGTCAGGCTGCATCCTGATGGTGATTTCTATGGGGTGGAGGTGGCAGCAAAACACTGTATTGTCAGAAGATGGTCAATGTTATTCACTTCTCCTGTCAGTGGTTTTAATGTTGTGGCTGATCAGTGTATTAGATATACTAGAGGAGTGACTGTTTAGCATTTAACCACTAATTAGTGAATATGAGATGACGTCACATTGACTATTGGACAGCAGTAATTAAAATGTTCTCCATGAGTGACTTTGGACTGAAAGGCGGCTCCGAGGGTAAATTAGGTTCAACTGCAGCCTTTGTCAAAGCCAGCTTTCCTGGAAATGTTTATGCCAATAATTTAATGCTTTCCTGAATCCGTAAATACTTTTTTACCAACAATCAACTGTGATTATCTATGCCAAGATATGTGTGAGATATCATGGATGTGACTGTAAGTTTTGACTTTTACGGTGTTTTATTATGTGTGGAACAATTAAGAAAACTTTTCGTGGCTATTCAGGAATTCGGGCACTCTGGACATTAAAGGGCGGCTCTGTTTATGAGTGGCCTATTTGTGTGACAAAATCAGCGCTCAGTTCAGCGTGTGTGACCTTCTACATTCCACATAAAGTAACACCTACGGATCAAACCTCTGAAGCAGTGCGAGCTGTGGACGCCTGTGGTGACAATTTAAGCTATACACAATGGTGGCCTTGTCTCGCTGTCAGTGGCAGAGATAAGACATGGAAAGTGGGGGTGAAAATGAAGGCATTTGTTGGAATAAAATGGAAAGACCGATAGCAGTGCTCAAGTCTGATGATGAAAAAAAAAGAAATGATCGACGTGATTTAGTAATTTTGATGTAGCTAGCCTGGTGCAGAGGCAAAAATACAAAATAATGAGAGAGACAAAAGCTTAGAAATTGTTGGCAGTGATCAACCTATTTGTGTTTTTCACTAGAATATTGTCTAAAACTACTATCATCACATCCCTAGTTGGCGGGTCTGTCTGTTCCACACAATGGTGCAGAATGATTCACCCCGACAATTATTTCATAGAGCGCCATGACATTTGCGCCTGCTCATGTTAGCTGAAAGGTGAAATCTAATGACAGTGCATCATATCTAGTGTAACGAAGCAGCAGTTCAAATTTGAACATTTCAATCAGGGACAAAACACCAGATTTCGCGAAGCCACAGCCGTGAGCATGGTGCTGAAGGAGCATGCCCACAAGCTAAATACGAAAGCGACTCACTTACTTGCCACAACATTAAGAACACCAGTGAAAACAAATGCATTTCAAACGGCCCTGCACTAAATTTCAGCGTCATGATCAGTTTGCCAGAAACGTGTTAATTCATCTGTGTGATCATTTTGGAGGATGCAGTTTGTGGTGCTGCTAAACAAAGGTGTTTTTGTTATTTAGCCTAGACCACTGGGGTTGACAAAATAAAATAAACATGTGTTGATACACGTCATTACAGTTCAATAGTACAGCCTCTAAAATGAAAACACAATTGAATCAAGAGCTCTCAGTTATTTTAAACAAATGCTGAACACCATGACCTCCATCTGGTTAAGATTTAGACTATTATATTACAATATTATATATGTTTCTACCAGTATACTTAACGAACTGACAAGTATGTGTATAAAATACAGTCAGCCTAGATCCTGTTGATACAAACTTTTATCCTAAAGCAACTCAATAGTACAATGGTGCTTAGAAGTCGTGTGAGATCTGTTTCTTTACTTTATGTCAGACGCAAACACACAAACCGCTGGCTTTTGTGTTGCAAAAACACCCCGCGAGCCTATTTCCCCCCCCACAGAGGAGTCTAGGAGCTACCACGCTGTCATGTAGCTGAACACCCACTAAATGAATTCCAGATGCTTGGAGCTGAGGAAACTGGGGCAACCATGGTGAAATATTTCAGACATTCAACACATGTGCTGTCGCAGCCAAAATCCAGTCTTTGATGGTAGCGGCTGAGTGTAGCTGACAGGCACGCACTGTACTGGAGATAAAAATAAGCAAGCATGCGCGCGCACATTATATATATATATATATATATATATAT
>JASGAT010344139.1:0-11387 GCA_030220025.1 Chelon auratus | reverse complement strand
GTTATGCATTGTTGAGTGTGACTGCTAAATATCGAAAAGTCTGTGCTGAGACTCCCTGGTGTGCACATAATCTGTCTCCGTGATACTTCATCCTCTATTAATAGTTGCACGGTTTAGGGGGGTTTGCATATTTCAGCGAGCGACGCTCTGCACCCAATAACGTCGCAAAGAACTCTGAGTCACGATCAAGCGCGGCTTAACGCGGATCTGTCCGTGTAGACTGTTATTATTCACCAATCTGCCTGAGTGAAGCACAGGATATGAAGCTTGGATATGAAAGCAGAAAATAACAATAAAATCTGTAGCCATTTCGGAATTGTTAAAACTTTATGTGACCTTCGCCGGCTGAAATGGAAACATATTTCCATTGTGATAAAGCTAGAATGTGCCAATTTTCTGCCTGACAGTTTTCATCTGTGGAAGATATTGGCTAAATACACACGGCCCTTATTTTGGAGAGGGCTTAGAGGATATTGGAGCTCGCTTTGACCCTTTCACCTGCGAAGGATATTGAACGGACAAAAGGCAGTCTGAAAAGGGTTCGCTGCAGACGTGTGCAGACAAGTGAGAAGAAAGAGGACCAACAACAGTGAAACAGACAGCGCGGGATAGGCAGAGAACAGATGTGTTCCCTTGTAAGGGTCATAAACGCGAAAGCATTCAACTTTGAAGGCAGCTGAAAGGCACCGAGCATTGTAAATAAAAGACAGACGATGTGAGGAAAAATCACAGCGAGGCAAACGGAGGACAAATAAAAAACTCTCGGTGATAGAGGATGCAAGAGAACGAGGTGGAAGAATTAAGAGAGCAGGGAGGGGAAGAAGAAGAAAGAGCAGCGAGGAGACTAAATGGTCTGTTTTCAGCAGCGATTGTGCTCGAGGTGAAATCCATCACTGGAGGTACGGCTGGCAGCTCATCTACACTGCAGCCTTTGTTTTATGGCGTTGACACCGGCACCGGCGCTGTGTTTTCATCAGTCAGGGGCCCTGACACCACCCCAGGGAGTCGCACATGAACACGGGCGTACGTGTGGGCGAGGAGACCGCCGACATCTGCATACTTGTGTGTCTGTGTGTCCAAGTTTGTGTGCCAGCTCCTGCTTGTTTGTCTCAACTTGTACGTCCTCCTGGTCTAGTGAGTGATACAGTGTGTGCTGAGATTTTACAGATTAGCGAGAGGGAAAAAAAGAGACTCCGCAGCATTGCCCCTGATTAAATCCTTAAAATGCTCAAGTAATCTACATAAAAACCTCGGTGTCAGGCAACCATGTATTTTTTTTTTTTTCATCTCGGGTGTTGTTTTCTTTATGCCGCTTCTAGCTGTTTGGATTTAAAACACTAATTCTTCATGCTCTGAAGACAGCAGAAATATTTCCTCAAAGAAACTCCCATGGGTGTTTATTTAGGCCGCGAATACAAGAGGGATTACAATGATCAGCACTTACACAAGTGCAGAGTTACAGTTTAGAAGAAAGGGCCTCTATTGTATATTGTGTGTAAACACCAAATGTGACTTTCAGTTCTTTGTAACAACAGTGGAAATTGCCCGTTTGCAGGAAATAACTTTTTTTTTTTCCATACTTTTTGCAAGGACTTCAGAGTAATCAGAGCGCAGCCGCACGTTTTGGTTGCAAGGCTGTAAACTACATGTTGCAACACTCTCTCGCTATTTTATTATCCAGAAACGGATCCAGAAAAAGCCCCGCCGTATGTGCTTTAAATCCACGCAAACAAAAAAAACGACAAATCCAATTTATTTAAAATGCCATCGACGTGATGACGCTCTCCGTCTTGCCCACACAGACCCTGAACAATTCTCTGTCCCAGTTCCATACTCAATAATAATTGCAGGCAATGTACCCAAAATGTGGTATTTACACTGATAGCAAACACGAATTAAACAAGCCTGTACATGTTACACAATTATACATGAGCTGATACAGTACACCAAACTATTTTTACTCAGAGATTAAAACCACTGACAGGAGAAGTGAATAACATTGACAGCACAAGGTGTCCTGGCCTCCAAATTCACTAGATCCCAAACTGATCATGTATCTGTGGGATACTTCCCTTAAACCCACCAAATGTCTCAGTACAGGTACGGATCCACAGGTCAACAGCTGTGTCATTCGGGTCGAGATGTGATTTGGGCGTCATTTGCATACAGTTGACGTCAGGGCTTCATACAAAGAAGTAGCTGTAACATAGGAGGAGGTTTCCTAATGAGCAACCTTGTTAGTTTGGTTAGAAAACCGAGAGCAGGCAGCCTGCAAGTGAGGACATTCATCCAATCAGGTGTAGCCAGGAAGTGTTTATGCTTTCTATTTTGATTGGTAGTCATGAGTCTTCATTCTTACACAGCATAGAGCCAATAAGCATCCAATGCTGGAAAGCTGTGCATGTTGATGGTTAAAAATACCACATGGGTACCTATTAAGTTTAATATCATCAATGACATGAAGCATCCCTGATTGCTTTGCAATTGTTTGCATATGCCGTATCTTTAGGGATAATCTGTGTCAAGTTGGAAGTGTGACATCTCTCCCTTATTAACTCCACAAAACTTAACTTTTCTTCTTCCATTGACGGGATCGTACACGCTGCTTTCTTTCTCTGCCTCCCATTCTAAAGCTGGAGCAGCTAATCTTGACTCCTCAACCTTGAAACCTGTGTTGTTGTCACATCCATTCATCCGTTCCCCCTCTGGAATTATTTGCCTAATTCTGACACACATCTGTTTGCCGACGGTGAAATAAAGCCCCTAATTCAATCCGCTGCGTTTCTGCGCTTGAATCTCCCTGACTTTTTGACATGTCCCCGAAATTTTGACAGCCTTTACTCGGGTCTTTCTCTTGCATTTGCCTGCGGCGCTGTTCGGTATATCTGACACTGTTGCAGCGCACAAATGAACCAGAATGAATAATTCAACAGCTTATGTGTGCCCGATCATGAGGCTACTTGCGTGCCTGCTGTACGCGTGCACTCTCGGATGGAGACGGAGGTCTGGGAGATGATTACCTGTGGCCTTCAGGGGATGAAGGAGGCCACGGCCTTTCGGGAATGGCTCGGTGTGTGTGGTTGGAGGAGCTAGCTGTCCAGCAGTCTTTTTCACCTAGAGTACTCCTCTGCAACACCAATCAGGCATAACATTATGGCCACTGACAGGAGAAGCAATAACATTGACCATCTTGTGACAATGCAATGTTCTGCTGGGAGACTTTTGGACCTGGCATTGGTGTTGATGACACTCCTTGATGGCAGCAGCCATCCCGAGCAGGATGCAGCCTGAAGAACAGCACAAGGTGTTGACCTGGCCTCCGAATTCACTAGATCCCAAACTCATCAAGTATCTGTAGGATGATCCACAACGGTCCCTCCCCTCAAAGGCCCCCACTATCAACATCCTGTTGCCAGACACCACAGGACACCCTCAGAAGACCCATGTCCATTCTCTGATGAGTCACAACTGTTTTGGAGGCACAAGGGAGACCTACTCAGTTTTAGGAAAGTGGTCATAATCTTATGCCTGATTGGTGTATATTTATGTGTGTGTTTCATGACCTTTGATTTATCTTGTGTTTGCTTGTCGGGGTCCTGGCTCCAGTTTGGGAACCGCTGAAGTAGATGATTGTCAGTGAAGATCTGATCCGTAAATAGTTTGCCTTACGAGAGAGGGAGCAAGAAGAACTGCAAACGCCTGCGAGCGCTTGTTTACGAGTGTTTGCGCATGTACGTACGAGCCCGTGGAGTCTATGAGACCGCGCATGTGACACCTGCGTAAACACAGATTGCTCGGATAAACAGCAGACTGTGAGGGGTCGCGTCAGCTGAGCCGGTCGCGTTTAAGCGTGCGCTGACGGTCACCAGAGATAGGTATGCGCGCGTGTCTACTGGCATTCACGCTCAATCGGACAGTTTTACCGCCTCCGGGGCACAAGCGCTATCAACCACGGACTCTTGTTCAGATCACTACAAATGCAGCAGACATAAACACAAACACACTCGTATTATGGAGCAAACAACGAAGAATATGACCTTAATTTAACGAGACGCGCAGTCTGGCATTGTGACCTCACTTGTATTGCAGTGACCCAGCGTCACCAGCCTCTACACACACACACACACACACACACACACACATTTCTCTGGAAGGCATTTCTGGAATGCTAAGCGTTTGCCTGCAGTCATCATTTATTTTGGAATTCCTATCAAACCTCTGTGAGTTAGCAGTATTGTCATAACTGTCGTCATGATTATTTCCTCTTCTGATGCGCCCTCGTTGTGTGTGTGCAGACTCATGGGGATACCGTTCTCCAAGCTGGAGCCGGGATACACTCAGCTAAGCTTAGCATAAATCAGCCAGGACAGTTGTTTCCACCGTGTCGTTGCGTTAAGCCACGGAAGCCAAGGAACAAATTTCCCAGACTGTGTGATGAGTCTTTTAATCTCAAAGTTCCTTCTCTGGTGTAAAAATGTTTCAACGGTTAGGTGGTATGATGGCGTCAAGTCAGGGAGCCGCATAAACAAACCCGAGGCATCGGAGTAAAGCAGAAAATTTCTTCTTAATTATTGCGTTTTATGTCGTCTAAGTAAATCACCCAGAAATCATTTCTTGGTTAAGCCACAGACCAACCTTTTTGGCTTCATTCGCCAAAAAAGGTCACTGCCCTGAGCAACACTCTCCCAGCCTCCACCTGTCCCTATCATTTTCATACAGCCCCCTAATCTGTCTGCACACATAACCCAAGCAAGCTTTTGATATATATATATATACACACACTCTTTCCAGTCACATCACTTTCAAGTCAGGGTCACCTTGGGCCACCCAAACCTTTGCTCCGGGGCGAAGCTTTCTGTGTCACTACAGTACATTGTCTTTTTATAGGCAGCGGCGGCTTCTCTCCTAAACAGAGCCACAATGTTAACAGGAGGGATGTAAATTTAGTTTATGGTGGACGCTTATAGCAGCTCCCCTCCGCTGCGACACGATCCCTGCTGCCTTTGCGTTTCGGCATGCGCGTCTCCTCAAGGACACCGAGAGGTTGGCTCCAGAGGCGTCGGCCCGAGCCTGGTGGCAGCACGGGCATATGCTCTCGTCTCCAGCATAGGGGTTCTGAGAATAGCAGCAACACATTTATGTGTAGTGCCTGATGCTTGTGTAGTTGTACTTTCGCATTGATTGGATTTGATTATTTCCTTTCAAAATGACACAGATATTCATAAGAGACTTCAGAGATTTCCATCAGGGTTTCTATTGTTATATATAAAAGAAAATAATTAGGAGGCTAAACACAATACATAAAGTACATCTTTCCCTTTGTGCTGAGATCACACCATTCATGCAGCAGCCTCCACCAAACTACAGTCTGTACTCTTTCCTTTTTATAAGCCTTCCATCCAGATGGGGTCAAGCCTATCCAGCCTTGGAAGGAGCAGATTGCAAAGCATTCTGGTTGTTGTTGATTTTCTCTTTTCGAGCTAGCGGGACAAACACTATTTTTTTTTTCCTCGTAACGGACCATGAATTTTAAAAAAATAATAATAATGGCACCTTTCTGCAGGTTGCATGATATTTTGTTTGTAAGACCAATTTGTGAGATTTTTGTACGAAGCGAAGCCCCTTTCTGTCACTCTCTCACACTTTCACATTCTCCTTCATCATTTTGATAAATCTTTTCGAGTTCCATCCCTGACATGGACAAGACGTAGCACGGCCGTAAAATAAATGGTGTTTTCAGTAGGAAAAAATAAAAATAAATAGCAAATGCATTTCTCATTTTACAGTGTAATAATGTGTGCTCCTGCTGCATTCAAAGCCTCTCTTCAAAACTAAACACCGGTGCTCTTCAGGCGAGGCCGGCTCGTCGCAAATGTTCAGGAATCAAGTTTGAAAAATATTTCTCTCTATTCTCTCTATACCCCACTTAAAGATGCCGCCGTACAGAAACGGGAGCTCATTCAAAGTGCCGCTCTTCTGACTGTTTCTCCCTTCGTACCGGGTTTAGAAATGTGCCCACTATGACTCAGACGCATGAATGTTGCTTGTTAAGGCAGTGGTTACCAAACATTTCTGACTGACCCCCTTGGAACTATCTGTGATCTGACATCATGGCTTTTGGATTTATTTGTGTGGAGATGGGTTGTTTGCGGCCCAAAATAAATAAATGAGTCCTTTCAGAGGCCAGGAGAGGTGGCAGAGTGACGTAGAAAAATAACAGAGGCATCCAAGTGGCATTTATGTACAGACCCTGAACCAGGGAACATGTATTTAATAGCCATTATCAAACCAGTTAGCTTAGCCTTACGGGCTTTGGTGATTACCTTTTTGGTGATTGCCTTTTGGTGATTACCCAGATCCTTAAGTGCATAAAAAAAGTCATCATGTGATATATTTAGATGGTTATTTGCACATCCAACAGGTACAAAACAACCAAATTCATAATTCTGAAGCCACATTTCTGCTCACCAGGCAGATTCAAATCCAAGATTCGTCCTATTTTTGCTCTGATTTTGGTCTCCTCCAGCTGCTCAGGGAGATATCTCATTCTCAAGCTGTTAAAAGCTCCACTATAACTTCCAGTTCATCTATTACTCTATAACGCCACGTGGTACTGGACAGATAGCGGTAGAAACTTTATGAGAGCTGTGTAAATGAACTGAAACATTAAAGTTTCAGGATAGAAAGCCTCAAGAACGAACCCAAACTCGCTATTAATCTCCATGCAGCTGAGTGGAGCTGCAGATTTAAGGCACAATTTTCTATATATTCAACATGAGAGCCCCCTTTTTTTAATGCTGTCGTGTGATTAGTGTAAAATGCAGATTGTGGCGCTTCAGGCTAATAATTATGCACTTTTCCTCAAGCAGCAATTTTCAGTGCAGAAAGTCTTTTAAAGTGCAAACTAACCATCTGAATAGCTCCTTCTGTCCAGGTGAGCGCAAACAAACAAACAAGAAAGCACAGGCTTATGAGCGGGCGGTTTTGAAAGAGTAACGGTTAAAACGGACACTACAGGGGTCCCACTCACTCCGGCTTCACAAACGCGCGCATTCATGCACACGGGCCTCTCTGGCTTCCTTATTGGCCACGTCGTCGCCGGTCATCGCCCTTAGCTCGCGCAGCTCTCGGTGCAGTGAGCCCGGAGACAGTGGGCGCAGTGTGGAAGGACTGGCCTCACTCCAGAAACTCTCCAGAACATTCCACTGAGAGACCGCTGGCTGGATGGCTGGCTGGCTGGCTGGCAGGCCGGACGGTTGCTGGTAAACAAGCTAAACAACAAACAGCAGCACAGGCTCTACATAATTCCTACGGAGAGAATAAAATCCATTCTGAAAGGGGATTAACCCATGTCATAGTATTCCTGTGATCTCTGACAATTCTGCCTCAATTTGCAAACACACACACAAAAAAAGGTTTTCTTTCAAAGGCTTGATTACGGTATCAGAGGAACGCTGCTCTGCTGATTCTATTGCAGCATTCGTGATAATTTAAAGCGGATAAGTGCCCATTTTATGGTCCTCAACCATTAGCTTTGTAATGATGCTTGTTTTACTGTTCAAACTCCTCTATGTCAGAGTGGATTTTTACTTCGGCAGCACACCGCTCGAAAAGTTGTCTTACAGCTGTATTCCTGTCAGAAAAAAAAGCTATTAAGCGCAGCCGCTAACAAAATAAATTGTCAGTCTTCTCTGCGAGCGCCAGCTGTCGACCAGGCAGCGTCTGATTTGTTTCCAGTCAGCTCCTTCTTTAATAGTACATATTTGTAAGTTAAGTGCGAGCACTTCCTGCAAACCCGTTTGATAACTCGGCGATACAGCAGCAGGGGCTGAATGAGGATTTGTTATGAAGCGGGCTGGGGGGGCTTTGATTGCAGGGTTCACAGCAGTTTCTAGCAGCGGTGACAGCTCCTCTAACAAATGCATGTTCACACAGCATTAAGAAGATCTAATGAGCACAATAGTAAACACAAGCAATTTATTGACTTTGAGAAATAACTCGCCTGGAGTAAATAATGCTGTGTTATTACGATTTAGTCAGCAGATTCTCTTTTAAAAATAAAAATGAACTAAACCGTTCATGGGAACCAGCTGACCTTAACAGGCAAAGACTTGGCCATTCATTTCTAGTTAGCTGACCACTGCAGGACAGACGGCATCTGACTGATTGGACCTAACCAGCGCTGTTCCACACACATCAGTCACTATGTGCTGAAGCAGCACGGACTGGGCGGGTAGGTGCAGGCAATCATTTCAACCTTCTGGCTGAAATAACGGATAAGTGGCTGCACAGTTTAGTAACAAGTAACTTCGGTTTCCGCAACGGAAAACTCAACACATGTGTGACTAGGGTTCACATTATAGAAATTCAAGATAGGTTGATGATTTCTACTGCGACGTTGCCTCACGTCAACCTTGTCCAGACAAGAATGTTGCACTTGAACACACGGCAAGACTACAGTCAATGATCAGCTGGCACAAGGAAATAACTCTTCATACCAGCAAATGGCTAAGTTGATTTAACAGGCTGAAATGGTGGAAATGCTGCAAACAGGTGTCCAACTAGTTGCAGGACACATCTCCAAAACTAGGCCCGCAGATGCTCCCTGACAGACCAACCCTTGCCAGTGTCCAACCACCAACTTGGTGTGTCACAGCCTTTACGTAAGAGTAATGCGCGGTTTATACTTCAAAGTCACTTTGGCGGCGTAGCTACGGCGATAGCCCAGACCCCAACGCTGTAGCCTGACGTGCACCTCCCCAGAAATGTAATTCCGCGCCACAGCAACGTAGACCGCAAGAGCCGTGTTCGGTCCGCTTGGTAGCAGCGTGGTCCCGCTTTAGTATTTCCGGCTGCTTCTCCAGCTCCGCAATTTGCGAATTGATTGTTTTGGGTCAATAAAGATTGGGCGAAACTTCGGTGAAAGTTTCAGTCACCATTGTTGAAAGTGAAGCAGGAAGTAGAAACAAAAATTGACCCGACTGGCAAAAACACAGCGCCATCTAGTGTGTGGGTGGTGTTATTACAGAGCTAGCCAGACTGACAAGCGTGCAAGTATACGTGCATAGGTTACATCCCGCAGAGGTGTAAACTGCACTTAATCTTTTCATTTTTATTAAAAAAAAGTATTTGTAAAAATGCAGTAAAATATTTACTCTCCTTGCCACAGTTAGAGGAGACAATCAAATCTGGGAACAGGGAGAAGATGTTTTCCAGCCTGAACTTCCTCTCTACTAAAGCAGTAAATAACACGTTGAATGTCACTCCAACGTGTACAGAAAGTGTAAAAATGTAGTTCCTGGCAACTTCAAAGTGACAGTCAGCGAGTGCACGCAGCCAAGAAAGAGTCTGGCATGAAACCTCTGGCATGAAACCAAAGCTTTATCCACTTGGATGTTTGTAGATTTATTTCAGAATTAGACATGAAAGATTTTAAATTTTAATTGGTGAGCGTCGCAGGTGCTGGTAGGCAGGTGGGTGTGTTGTGCTGCCGGCAGAAGCTCTGCACGAGAGTGGCATCCATATTTTCATAGCCGGAAGTTGAGCTTTCGGTTCTGTACGGTCGATTTATGTTTATGAGGAATATTGTTAACTTCAGGAACGGCTAGAGCTGACTGTAAATTCATAAGTTGTTGTTATTTTGAGACGGTGCAAAATGGCAGCATGCAGCTTTTCACTTCGAGGCATAACACTGCTGTACCTCAACTGCCGAGTCTTCACTAAAAAAAAAAAGGGCACGGAGATTAAACATCGACTGGAAGTTAAGACTGATTGAATCGTACTTCTATTGATTTCGCAGCCCTTGAGCGGGAGGAGGGCGGCGCATGCGAATGTGCAGTTCTCCAGCTGTGAGTGGGAAAAATCTATACGTTTGAATGGGCATTTATGTCGGTTAGTGTTTTTCCAGGTTAGAAACTTGCACGCGCGTTGTGTTTTGGTCACATGTAAGTATTGCTTCAGAGTGTGTGTGTGTGTGTGTGTGTGTGTGTGTGTGAGTGTGTGTGTGTGCATGTGCATGTCAGTGTGTTTCAACAAGTGAGTGCAAAGTGTGTCTGCAGAAAAGCATTTGCATCACATGTGCACGTATAATGCGTCTGTGTGCTTTTTTCCCCAGTAGCTCTTCTTTTGCTTGTGTGCATCCATGAGTGTGTGTTTCTTATCAGGTTCTGCAGACTGTGGGTGCATTCCCCACAGTGGGCGTTGTGTTGCAGGGTTAAGAAGCTTTGTGAATTCGTAATGGACGTGTGATTAAAGAGTAAACGCACGAATGACACCAGGAGGCCCTGCTGAATGAATGAACCCTGCCGAGTTTGACATTGTTGATACATAGTCGTCGTGCGTCTGAGCTAGTAACGCTGAGGGTGCTATCCCACCCTGCGTGATCCCTCCGTCGACAGCACGACAAGACCAAAAGCACACAGCAATTAACGCATTAACACTCCCTTTCTTGTTATCGCCATCGCCCCTTAAACATCTGTCCCCGTCTGAGGCTCCGCAGTTAAGCTGTGACCCCGAGATCCCATTTAGCGCAAACACACGGGAAGCATGATTACAACTTGTTTTGTTTTGTAGATCTGGCGGGCAGTTCTTTTAATTTTAATCACACTGTAGTCGCAGAGTTTATTTTTGAGATCTGGGTGCAGGGCAACACCGCTTGCCACTTCGCACAGCCCTTCACTGCACAGTAACGGGTCAGAAGCTGAACTAAAAATCTGTTCAGGACAATTCTGGTATCGTCAGCGCGCTGCCAGTTGAGCAGAAATGAAACGGTATCGACGCTAGAGCACATGAACACGTAAACAAAATGAGTAGTGCTGGCAAAAGGTATGAGGAGCTGTGCTGTACAACACCTTAGTACGTGATCATACATGGAGACGAGTTCAGAACCCCTTTTATTTATGACACCTCGGTTCTGGGGGACATCGCTGAAAGCTATGGGAAAAGCAAAGCAGCTGATCCTTGTGTTTGAAGTGTTTTACCCATCCCACTCAGCTGACAGACAAATCAACATGACAACAACACATCCACAAACCCGCAAAATTGCAGGTAGGTGAAGTATTATAAAGAGGTTGTGTATTACTCATTAGAGCCCGACCGATATTATCGGCCGGCCGATATATCGGCCGATATTTGGCATTTTCAAAACTATCGGTATCGGCATTTATAATGGCCGATAAATGAATATTTCAAAAATAAAATAAAAACGAAACACCCTTCAACCATGTCATGAGTGCTGGCGTTGTATAGTTTAGTTTGTCCACCAGAGGGCACTCTACACCGTCTCTGTTGGCAACACTCCAGCCAGAGTCGGGCAGAGAGAACCAGTTATCCGCGAGTAAGATCATCGGTGAAGTGTGTTCATGGTGAGTTGGTCACGAGACATACAT
>JASGAT010344130.1:0-19097 GCA_030220025.1 Chelon auratus | reverse complement strand
TGGATCGCATCCATCTCCTGTACCTGTGGCAAAGCCAGAATCAACTGCAAACTAATTTAGAAGACCAACTTTGAAGGTTTCAATCTAAATAAATGTCTTCGTGTCACTATCTGTTGCAAAGTGGCAATTGAGATTATTGCCTACTGGTGAAATTATGTGAATTTCCTTTATGCTTTCGCAGTACTCATGACTGGGCGTCTGCAGAAGCATTCCCACACGAAATTACAAGCGCGGTTAATGACGCGCGATCCGTCACCCGGCCTTAATGTTGCATCCAGACACATTAGGAAGAGCAAACGTTCCACTCACTGACGATGTCACCCAGGTAACAGCATTAGAAATGAGAAATGAGTTTTGGAAACATCTGGCAATGACCACTCTTTGTCATAAGTGTCGCCAAAGAGAATGAAACGGAGATCTGCGAGACTGACAATTTAGCAAAGCGTGTCAAGTGGGAAAATATGAAGTCCTACAAGCTGTTACTACTAACTTTTAATCATAACTGTGGTAAAATGAATGGACATTTATTGTTTCTGAATAAAATCGTGTTGTATATTTGTAGCAGTTTTACAGCATTTCTGTCTCCAGGCCATGTTGTGTTTCGCTATAGGGGAAAAAAAGTCCCACGAGGAGAACTTACATTCAAACTTGACCTTGGACGTTCATTTCCTGGTGTGGTTAAGTGTAATGGATTGTATGGGCAAGGGACCACAATGGATCGGCTAGAATACAAAACAAGCAGAAATGAGGGGAATGCACAATACGACTTTCTACTCATTTCCAGTCAAGGTGTCGCCTACCCAGGAAAGGAGAAAGCAAACTGAGATGCGTATTGAAGAACCTGGATAGTCTGTGATTCATCAACGTGCATATTAACGAAACCATCGCAAAAGGTGTAAGTGACGAAAATATAACAAGATGTAAAAATATGTATAAACTGAAGAGGGTCTGATTCTGTATGCTAACAGCTGAGGGACTGACGGGCTTTTTAAGTCACCTAGTCTGAAAGTGGAGTAAACAATTAGCATGACGTATGTATGCTCTATTAATATGTATGCAGCAGGATAATGAAGCGCACTCTTAATGGCAAAGAAAGGCTGCGGCTCATTCGCTTTGCATTATCAACTTTCTTCCTTAGCACACGTGGAATGAGATGATCCACTTTTTTCTTTTCTTGAAGCCTTTGTATTTGCCTGCCGTCTGCTCACTCTCACTGCTACGAGGAGGTTTAGGTGCGGGGGCTGAATCAAAGGTGGAGAGGATGGATTGATATTCTAGTCAGAGCATGGGGCTGTTGCTAGAGGCTCCTTTCAGCCCTAATGCGAATGGCTCTCTGAAGCGATGCAGTTCCCTCTATTAAATGAAAAACCCACATCAGAGTGCGCAGGGAGGGCTGCTTCACCACCAGCCGGCCCCCGGAGTCAAACCAGGTTAGGCAGTCTGGCGGATTTCAACGCCCTTCCTTAAATTGTCTTTAGATGGATATGGGACGTTCCATAAAAAGCATGATCAAGGTAACGTCTCACAAAGTCATGCGCAGTAACGGGGAAAAGATGAACGGAGACGTTAAAACGTGGAGGATTAAACCAGTATAAGGGCGGCACGAGACTAAGGCACAGCATGAAATTGAATTCTGTTACAGAGTGAAAGGGTGGTGAACTGGACATGTGTCTTGATGAGTGACTATAACATTACTCCAGAGTTCCTACTGTGAAATGAGAAAAATACATCTTAAAGAGCATAAAAAATAATCAAAATGAATAAAATCCTGGTCCAGTTCAACGACACTACCAACCGAAACCGTAATAACTGAAACATTGGTACTTTAATACCTTTATAATGGTGTATGAGTGTTTTTGTCGTCGACGTTGAGCCATTGGTGAGCGTCAATGACTGCAAAAAGCACTTGACAATCCCGTTCATCAGTATTTAAGAGAAGACACAAGCGTCAGAGAGAGTCTGGGCAACGTGGAAGAGAGCAACTAAACAAGATTATCCTGGTGTAGAGATCGGACTTCGACCAGCGCCAGTCTGTGCCGCAGCTACACAACTGCCAGTTAGACAAATCAACCTCTCCGGGAGACGGAAGATAAAACCGACTACGACACACTGCAGTGGTGAACGCAGCCCACTCACTCAGACACACAGTTGTTGTTGACAGACAGAAAGAGAGTCAGAGGGAAGAGGCAACGGCCAGGAGGAAGCCAGGCACTGGGTCCAGCACTGTGCACCATGCTCTGTGTGAGAGGAGACTGTCTGTCCTGAGTGACATGTGATGGATGTCTGACAGGTGAAAGGTGTGACGTTGTGTTTGAAGGTACAAAGAACTTGTCAGGATGAATCACAATTTATTTATTTGGCTGAGTGATCACATTATTTAGTTAAAACTGCTCAGAAATGTCAATTAATGACTTATATAATTACATAATTAAGGGCGATTGTTGCTTGTAGCCAGCGATGCAAGCCGTTTATACTTGTGCTCTTGTCAGTCTGGCTCGCTCTGCAAAAACGCCACCCAAACGCTAGTCGGCGTTGTGTCTTTATTGCCAGCCGGGTTCATTTTTGTTTCTACTTCCTGCTTCAACAAAGGCGACTGAAACTTTCAGCGAAGACGAGTCGTACAAAATGCTTGTGCCGTCGAACCTCCTCAGTCAGTCTTTCTTTGGTGTGTTCTATTTTTATTGATCCAAAACAATCCATTGGAAAATTGAGATCGGAGATGACGAACCAGCCAGAAACACTAAAGCAGAAACACGCTACGACCAAGCAGACCAATCACAGCTCTTGCGGTCTGTGTCGCCATGACGTGTTGTTACGCATCTGTAAGTAAGGCTAAGGGATTTAGGGCCTGGGCTGTTGCCATAACTACGGCATCAAATTGATACAGAAGCATAAACTTTGCATTAGATTAGGCAGGAATTACAGCAACTTTAAAGTTTCACCGTGTACTGAATCTTTGCAAAAATGTTTATTATACGCAGCTGCACGTTCTCAGTGCTACTTCCCGGTATGTGAATGCAGATCTGCATGCACTCTAAGCCTGTCCCTGGAACCTCTTATTTGAGGCACTATTGTGGACAAGCACAGAAATAAAATCAAGTAATACACGCCGATCAGCCACAACTTTAAAACCACTAACAGGAGAAGTAAATAACATTGACCATCTTGTACAATGTTCCGCTGGGAAACTTTTGGACCTGACATTCATGTGGATGTTACTTAGACATGTACCACCCACCCAGACCAGACCAGACACCACAGGACACCCTCAGAAGGCCCATGTCCATTCTCTGATGAGTCACAACTGTTTTGGAGGCACAAGAGAGACCTACACAATATTAGGATGTTGTACTGGTGGAAAATGACCTTGACGATGATAAACAACATTCATTTCCTTCTATTTTCCCACCACCTGAGAAAATAATACTACTCGACATGTCCTTCCAAAAGCTAAATTTTGTCAAGGGACTGTTGACAGTGACAGCTTCGGCGCTCATAAGAACCCAATGGCTCAACAGTGTGATATTTTCTAGTCCGCAGGGCATCACAGAAGTCGATAGCTTGACACTAATAAGTTCACCTTTCAGGTTATAGCCAGCCAACAGCTGCTGTGGGAAATGCCCACTTTAAGTTTTAAACTCGGATGTTATCAACAAAAAAAAATAAAAAAATACACAGCACTGGAGTTTTTATGAAATTTAGAGAAAGGCTAGGGGATGTTCACTCTAAAATAAATAAATGGTTAAATATTAAATATCTTTGGGGGTTGATGGGCAGCTGTGCGGGTTATCTCAGAAGAATTTATTTTTGTCAGGGTTGGAGGCACGGACAGGCAGACCCCTGGCAGAGTCGTGAAGGGCAGAATAAACACGAAAGTCTAAAGAACATCTAAAGAAAGAGTTCGTTTCACACACCTGTTAACCTGACCCCAAGTTCCTTTACTTCAGCACATCCACTCTGAGCCTTGAAGGCACGCAGAGAACAAGCAATGAGAACAAATATAAGGAGATTGCCATGGATTCAGAAGAGCTCTCTCTCTTCAGCAAATCCGACCTTTACGGTATAGATATATGCCATGCATCATCGGTTGTTGCATAATGTCTTGGAGGCTTTGAAGAAAACTAAAAAATCTCAAAGCAACTGAGGTAAACAAACATTAGTCATCGAGTCCATGTTGTGTGTTCTCCCAAGCAGCATAAGCCCTTATACAGTCATCGACATGTTTCCCTCTGTGAGTGGGTGCAGCAGCAGCAGCAGCAGGAGAGAGAGAAAATGAAGGTTATGAAGTGCAGCTTGTTCTTGAACTTAACAGTGGAGGATGTGTGTATTTACTGAAGCCAGGGGTGCAGGATGGTGAACGCTATTTCATAAAGTAGCTGAGCTGATTTGTGTATTCACACATTTCGGTTTGTAATTTGAATAAATAAAAAACTGTTGACTTACGCGCGGTTTAGACTTCTGCGTCAATTGGACGCCATAGCTACGGCGACAGCTCAGACCCCAACGGCGTAGCTGACGTGCACTTACCCACAAATGTAACTACACTTCATGGCGACGCAGACCGCAAAAGCTGTGATTTGTCCTCTTGGTAGTAGCGTGTCCCTCTTTAGCATCTCTGGCTGCTTCTCCATCTCGGCAATTTTCGACTTGATTGTATTGGATCAATACAGATGGAACAAATCGAGGAAAGGCTAACTGAGGAGGTCTTGTCTTCGCTGATATTTTGGTGAAAGCTTTAGTCGCCATTGTTGAAAGTGAAGCGGGAAGTAGAAACAAAAATCAACCCGACTGGAAAGCAAAAAAGACAAAGAGATTGACGAGTGCACAAGTATGGCCGGCATCACCTATGCCCATAGGTTACACCGTATATCTCTAGGTCAAGGTATATCCCAGAAAAACAAAGCAAAAACAAAGGTGACGGGACTTGTTGGAATTTTCTTGGAGACCTACCACCTTTCACCACCCTGGTGGGGAGTTTAGGTTAAGTTCACTTGGATGAATGGCGAAACGTCTGGAAGAAGATTCCTCATCTTCTGTTTCAGGCATATATTTGACGCGGAAAATGATTTGACGATGGCTTAAAGAGCTTTTGTCAATCTGCAATTGAATTTTTACATCACTAGTTCTGCCACTATCCAGCAAAAGGCTTAAAGCAACACTGTGGCACATCAGAGACACTCACGGTAAACCCAAAGAACCAAAGAACATCTTAATAAATTTGGGGTGATACAGTACGTCTTGAATCATCTCAGTAGCTCAGGTATCGAGCTCTGATTCAGAAGAATATCAAACCGTGATTCTTACATTGTTAATAAAACAACAACACATATAGATCAAGACCTGGTGTCAAGATTTTCTATCTCCTACAGCTGCAGACACAACTGATAGAGGTGTGAGGTCAGCGAGCTCCAAGGAGCCAGACTGACAGCTCTCAGCTAATGAGACATGCTGTTCAGGAGGAGTTACTTTCTTGGGACTGAAGAAGCAGGAATCTGACGTAGTAAAACAACAAGAGGACCACGAGAGGAGAACATTCACATGGATTTCAGGACTGTTAATGATGTCTAAACCCACCGGAGAGGACGGTGAGTCAGGAAAAAGGTTAAAGAGTCTTCTCGTTCTGGCCTTTGACTGTGTGGGACCAAGAATTTGGCCAGAGATAAACAAGCAATTGTTCATAATTACAGCTGTAATGATGATGTAGCTTCCTGCAGTCGAGCACAGCTGGTACATTTTCTCCCCCCAAAAAATAAATTTATCAGCAGCACCACCTCTCTCGGGCTCCACAGAGATAAGTTATAGGTTTAATAAAAAAAATAAATAAAATGTGTATTGGTTTTTCTTTGGAGTGATATTGTAACATCTTATGTTTACAGCAAATAAATTAAATGATGTCAGGTCAGATTCTGCAAATGTTCATCAGGTGTGGGCAACATCACGACAGGCACAACTGACAATTAACCCAGTACTAATATAGATATTAACCTGATGTAAATCCGACACATTGGTGTAGGTAATTAGCTTCAACCTCAGCAAAACCTAAGTACGGAATTGAGTTTTCCTACATGAGGAAACACACAGTCAAAGAAGTGAAGCTAGAAAAGGGATGTCATTCGGTTGGATTAGACAGCTGTATTAGATTTTCAGATAAATGTGTGATTGTTAATAATAATTTAACCCCAAGCGAATCGCACATTTTTTCAATCTGTTATAAATTTACTTCAAAGGAATATTTGTCCAGTTCCATGCGGAGAAATACTGAGCAAATAATTAATGATGCATTCAAAAAATGAACAGCATTACAAGAAATGTTGAACGAAATGACATCGCTGAAGCGGGTGGGTACAAAGTTGATCTAATCTCAAAGTTGGAAAAAGCACCTACCAGGCATAACATTATGACCACCTTCCTAATATTGTNTAGGTCTCCCTTGTGCCTCCAAAACAGTCGTGACTCATCAGAGAATGGACATGGGCCTTCTGAGGGTGTCCTGTGGTGTCTGGCAACAGGATGTGGGGACCTTTGAGTCCTATGGGTTGAGGGGACGGGCCACTGTGTATCATCCCACAGATACTTGATCAGTTTGGGATCTAGTGAATTTGGAGGCCAGGTCAACACCTTGTGCTGTTCTTCGTGTTTTTTTGATCCTGCTGCTGCCATCAACGAATGTCATTGCTATGGGGTGGGGGTGCCTGGTCTGGTCTAGGTGGGTGGTACATGTCCAAGTAACATCCACATGAATATCAGGTCCAGAAGTTTCCCAGCAGAACATTGTGTTGTCACAAGATGGTCAGTGTTATTTGGTTCTCCTGTCAGTGGTTTTAATGTTGTGGCTGATCGGTGTATAAAGTTGGGAAATATACAAGAGGATTATATCTAGGCAACCAGAACCTGGAACATCCACTCGCAACCAAACCACTTTATACATGTAAGAGGCTCAAGAGTACATCTGTTTTCTACCGGAGGGATCTTAGCAACTAAACTATAAAACAATACTTAGTGTTGTTATTATAGTGCAACTCATATATAAATAAAGGACAAGCAATTCATCTAACAACAGGACAGGCGAGACAGATGAAAATAAACAGCCACATAACATACTTAGACACTACTAAAAACACCCCATAAGGAAAATGCCACCGTTTGCTGTCTGTAACCAACCTAGAGTCAAGACAAATACAGAAGCAGCTTTTGAAACACGTACGAGACCTGGGCACCTCATCACTGGAAGCCACAAATTGAGGAATCAGAGATAGAGACTATGTGGTTCCACTTTTAAACTTAAATTCTTGTGAGGGAGCTGCAGCAGAAGAGATAAACAACAACCCAGCAAACAAAATAACGGCTTTAATGCATATCTACAGTTATGGCTTGATAGTGCATTGAGAGGCAATTCCATCAGCCGTTTTATATTCAGTGCGTTCACTAAATCCTAATGTCACCTACTGCAGTATGATAAGCTGCGTGAAAAGACTGCAGTCTTGCAACAGTATCTAGATAACTAGTTTTCAGGTCGATCCAAATTCAATTTCAGTTTGAAAAGGTATTTCAAGATGAGATCCACTCTCTGGTAAGAACACCGATTCTCTCACCAATTTACCATATCTGGACCCCTGGGACGAGCAGCACGGCGTCGTGTCAGCTGGAGATATCAATCTGACTGCGGGGAACTAAATTCATCTTCGGCCTAATTTCTTTAGACGTGTGATAGATGAGCATGGGATATTAGATACTCTGAATGGCAAAGACAAATGTACAAAGTCTGATTTATTCTTGTAATTTCAACCAAATCGGGACTTTATTAAAAAATATGGCATGAGTCGCATTTTATTACCGCATGCTCCCAAATGTTTGTCTTATTCAAATATTCAAACAGGGCATATGTAAAGTTTATTCATTTATTCAGGGGGTGGAGGAGTCTGACTGGGGCTGACACAGGCAGACAGTCATTTTTATTCATTAAATCAAAAGCCAAATGGTCTGCATCAACAAAAAAAAAAACTGATGGAGTAATTTTATAAAATCCTTTGTTGTGTATAACAATCTTAAATCCAATTACATTCAGTTTGCAAGTGTAATTTTAGAAGCTGGGGGCAGAGAGTTTTGTCCTTTTACTTAAAACTCTGATCGATCGTCAAATTTGTTGCGGATTGTTTGACTAATTGACTAACTACAGACATGCAAGTGCAGTGGGACTTTTACTGAGAAGACACAGTTGGATTTATCGCCAAGGTTTTAGGAATACATCACAGGAAAAGCCCAATGTTAGAAAAAGTTGGGACTAAAAACATAAAAGTTTTTTCTCACTTGAAAATCCCACTCTCTATGGAAATTGCAAATATCATCATCACTTTTTGTTAGCCCAAAACGCTGCCGCCATTTCTGTAATCCAAGGAGGAATATGAATAAATGGATCCTCTGCCAATTTCCCTGAATTCAGTGAGCAAGAAAATGACCAGAAATCACAGTCTCGACTCCATTTCTAATTCCGCTGAGGGAATAGAAATCTCTGCCAAACGGACTCTTCAGCCTTTCCACCTGTATCCATAACCGGAGGAGAGAAATACCATCTCCATATTCTTTTATGCGCAGCAACAGCCAAACACAAATCCTATTAAAAGTCTTGTACAAGTTGCCAAACACTGAGGCAAACATTGATAAGTTGATGTAAGAGCTTGTGAGACAGTCCATGCTCTGGTTTGCCAATAACTAGAACTACCGTATATGAGGATGGTATCGCCAAAGGCTGTGATAAGAGTTCGATATCGTGGGCACTTTGGGCATTTCTATGGAAGACTTGAAATGCCTACTAAGACCGGGTCATAAATAGGAAAAAAATGATATCCCCCAAATATGAGCCTGCTGACAACAACTGTAGCTAAGTGTATCATATTGCCGGAGCTTATAATTGCACACCCACTCGCCCTATCCTGTCATACGGGATCACGCTGGGGTGACAGGTTTTTTTTTTGTTATGATTTTGGAGCTGGGTCATTGAGTTTCAATCACAACCTTACAGAGACACACATTACTAATTTTTTAGTATGTTGTGCTGCTACGTTCTGCTTTAATAAACACTTTACAAAATTTGCTCAGCACAGATATCCATCTCGGTGAAGTAAAGTCTTGTCCTTGTCCCTATCAGAAACGACTTTTCTGAATTTATGCAACGTAAGGACAATGTTCACTAGCTGGTTACTAACTTCCCCTTACCACTTCGTGTATGTACATGTGGACTCATGAAACGCCATCAGTCGCTGCCCAAGTGACCCATAGACAGTATAAAGATGGCCAAAGAAACAGCTCCTCAAAAGTGAAGCCAAAGCAAGTAGAGCTCCCCCTGGTGGCTGGCTGCAGTAAAGGTCATAAGCTCCACCCCCTCCATGTTAGCGGTTTGGAATTGCACAAAACTAAAACACTAAAATACACGTCAAATAATTTCAATTAAACGAAAACATGAGTGAGTCTGGCGGAAGTGTGTTCGGGGACGTGTTGTCTACATTTATATACAATCTATGACCGGACCAAGTACGGTTCAAATACCCAGACGTGCTCTTGCCCTGCACATTTTATTGAGGATGCACTGGGAGGTAATTTGTGCGGACTTGATACAGCATGCTTTTAATAGGTGTCAATGGTCGGTAATGATAGGATGTTGTACTGATTTTTTTGATTTAGGTATTTTTCACATCGTTTAAAAAACAAAAATTGATTTCATATTTTACCCAGCCCTAATTGCAAGGTCTACAAAGCTCTCTAAAGTGCAATAGATCTTTACTGTGATTTGATTTCAAAATGGAAAATTTATGTCATGATGAAAAACTATTTATACCATTTCTAAGACAGAAAGATTAATCTCAGCAACAAATGTAAAAACTGATAATATATTTCTTTCCATAATCTTCTGAATGTGTGGTAAATGAAGGCCATGATTCATATTACATGAATGGCAACAAATTCACAAGTGAAAGTATAACAAAAATAACTTTTTTAAGCATGTATTTCATCAAACTAAGTCCAAAACTAACATGCTAAATGCAATTAGCTGCAGAGCAGGCACCATAGACCGAGTTACGAATTAAATCTCTTTTTTTCGGCTCAAGTGCATTCAATCAACACAAGAGGGAAATTCCCAAAAATATATTATCTGGTTGGTCCTGATGGACAAATTCTGTAATACAAAAAGAGGTCTTTGTACGATAATTGGACAAGTGGAGGAAGCAAAAGGAATAAATGGCCCCAATTGGTGGGGAAATGGTTGTATGAATGTGCAAGTGTCTGAGATAAAAAACAGCTGCCTAGCAGCAGACAAAAGCCATCATACAACTACGGGCTGTGAGAGAAATATCCCTAAAAGGAATTTCTGGTCAATATGCCATGAAGTTGTGCAGCTATGAATTAATGAGCCAGATTCCAATTTCTCCCTTTTAATGTCCCACACAACAGAGATATGACTGTATGGAGAGCAGATGGCTGCTGAAAAACACAATAGAGCAGTCAGAAACCAGACACAGCTCCAGTGACTTCATTTCTTGAGTATCTTCATCAACGTGAACCCCAAAGCTTGCAGGGTTGCTCCCTCAGTAAAGGCTCTTAGACCAGTGCACAGTGCAGGGTTTGACCGGAGGTAACACAATGACACATTCATGTTAAGAAAGTACAGAAAACAACACCAAGATATCAGCGCTGGCAGAGGAAGACACGTGACAGAATCACAAGAAACGTTTAAAACTCCCCCTCCTCCGTCCGGCACACTTTGATCTGCGGCGCCGAAGATTTCTGACTGATCTCGGTCCGAGGAAAACATCAAATTATGTGTGTTCTGACCTCCCACAGAGATGATAGTAGGGCACAAGTGCAGGCCTTTGAAGGGAGGCTGAAGAGCTTTTCAGAGCAGAAAAGCGATGCTGTTTTCAGTCGTTACAGCACAGTGTTATAACCTGAGAATGATAATTGTTTTGACGTGGACAAGAGAAATACAACCCAAAATGCACTGGATTAACGTCAAAAATACATAATGATTCTTGGCATTACTATTACTGAGCAATTTAACGCAATGCCAAGAGAGAGGAATTCAAGTAACTTATTATTTCCTTTGTATATATGCAAATCTTAAAGATTTTAAAACTATCTTACATCTATTTTTCGCCAATAGTATTCAAGAGTGTTTTATTATTTAAAATGTTTATGTGCAACTGAACTACTGTGACCACACAATTTCCCTTGTGGATCAAAAAAGTCTATCTAAGTCTAAAATAATGACTAACGTCAGTGATGCACTGTAATGCTGACCGTTACCACACGCTACATCAAGTCTGATCAGTCCCATTGGGAACAGGTCTAAGCACAGGGCATCTCATCTGTGAGTCCGCCCTCCCCTCCCATCAGGCTTCCCTCCAGGAGAGCGCCTGTTTCTCTATTTTGAGGTATCCATAAGATATCGGTGCGTGGACGTGTTCCAGCTGCTCTTTCTCTGACCCCTCACCTGCGACCAATTTGTCCATGACGAACTGCTGCCCTGGAAAACTTCCAGAAATATAACTGGGACGCCACTGACTCACAAGTCGCTTTTGAAGATACAATATGTATGAAATGTGGGTTGCTTGTGTTTGTATGCTTTTTTCTTTTTTTTGTGGAAAGCAGAAAAGAGTTTCCGTTCGGTCGCATCTGTCAAAGAAATGCAGGGGAGAACTTGTCAAGAAGTGAAAACCTTTGACGGTGTTACCTTGCGTGACGCGTGGATGTCGAAGAAGGGCTTATTTCGGACGCTGAAGGGCTCCTTGGTTTTGTCAATCTGGCCGGTCTTCATTTTTTCCATCCGGGGAGAAATGATTTCCTTTTCTATGCACAACAGCCGGATGTTGAAGTCACACTGGCCAACAGGCTGTCCCTGAAAGACAAAACGCAACCGGTTATCTCTAGACGCACCCTGGAGATGTGACTCTTTCAAACCCGCACGCGACATATTTCAATTCTCTCAATACACATACAATTATCCACAACTATTTGGATAAAACTGCAGTTTCTCCTCGACATCCAGTCTAAAAACAGATATTAGGTGATTAATGAGCTGCAAAATCACTACCAAGAGGACAGGGTAAATCAAACTTGTGTTTGAGGACTGACTCTTTCACACAACAAAACAAGAGGCATTTTCAGAAGGTGCCAGACTCCGACACCACTGTCACAGCAATTTGAATTTTTGGAAGCAGAAAAGGGGTTTTATGGAAATAGGACTAGCAAAGGAGCTGAGCTACTCAATGGACAGAAATTGAATTGGCAGCTGCATTCGGCGGCATCCCTATTAGGTACCGTCGTACGATCCAAGGCGATGCAACACAACACTTTTGTAATAACTTCTACCTTTACAAAAGGAATTCAACTAAATGGACATTTCTGCAGTCGTGGATGAAATGTGCTGTTTTACTGGACTAAATTATACCAATGTAAATATGTTCCGAAATTCAATTAAGGCCACTCTGTTTATTTTCACAAAGAGAGGAGGGTAGAATATAATGAATATGATGCAGCCCCATACAATGAATCACTAACTATGACCTGAATTAAGACAGAAAACCGGGCATAACAGGCACTTGCAAAATAGACTTTAAGCTAAATTAGACTGCACTGAAAGTACAGCATGTGGTTAAAGTGTGGGTCCGTTTTTTTAAATCATTCTGTAGCTTCCTCTGACACATTTCATTTAAAAATATTGTCTAAAGCCGTTACCTTTACAAGATGCCTTAGTTTTCTGCATGGTGACATTACTAGATATAAACCACCTTTTAGTCTCTCTCTGCCTCTTCATAAGTGAGCCAAGCTCTCTTTGAGAATTTTATTGATCTTCTATATCGACTCTACTCATCTCTTCCAGCCAGTTAATCTGCGTTCTTTCCTCGCCCATATTTTATTTTAGCCTTTGCCCTACAACTTGAATACAACACTAGTGATTGGCTGTTCAACCGCGGGGTGCAATGCTCAGTAGGCTCCACATGAACCCCTCTCACAGTAGCAAGACAAATGCATTAAAGGAGTTGATGTTTTACTAATACTCGATAAAAAAAAAAAAAATAATAAGTATGCAAGAGGTTCTACTCATGCCCAAGTCATATTTTGGGCTTCCAAGCTAATGCTTGTGTCAGTTTCCACTGCCTTTTTCTAACGGCACAGAAGGCGTTTTTAATTTGGAAAGCCTGGGAAACACATTTTTTTTTGTTGGTTACCAAAAGCAATCTGTCTCCAGACTTTAACATGTGAATATATGAAATCTTAAACAAAGGTAAAGCAAAGGCAACTTGACTTGCATGAGTCCTGCACAAGGTGAAGGTTGTTCACATGTGTGGCAATACGTCTGGGAAGCTTTTCAGTCATCCAGGTCATGGTTTATCTAAAATAAAGCTAAAACAAATGAAATTGGACTTTCAGTTGTCTTGAAGACGTTTTACCGTTCATTCATGTTGCTTCTTCAGAACTGAAGCTACTTTAAAAAGCAAACAAGTCCAGTCCAGTTTAACCATTGTTTTAGATAGACCATGTGTCTGTAGTTTTCCAAAACCCAAGTATAGACATTTTATAGACCAAACCATAAACGCGTGCTTTTTAGTTGCAGCCCTAAATAGTGCTATTACACACATAGTGGCCATAAGTCTCTGCATGCAGCTCTTATTTATGGCTCCCCCGTAGGTGAGTAGCGTGCAGCTGCATGTGATGAGCCTCAGCCAACGAGACCTTGACATCCATTGTCCTCATGGGAATATCAACGCCAGAAGTACACACTACAGTGGAACTGTTTCTCTCTTCGTCACTATGACAACTGATTCCGCCCATCATTGGCCAGACACACTCATGCTCGACACAGATAAGCACATCAACGTGAGGCTTCACCGCCTTTCAGACAGACAGGACCACGAAGGCGAAGTAAAGGGGCAACAAAACCCATCTGGCAGAGCACTGGGAGAGGAAAAAGTAGAACAAAGCTCAAGTTCCCGCACCCCGGTTATTAATATCAAAGCTTGGGTGGAAAATTAGAACAGCCAGGGAACAAATACACCAAACGTGACTGTATGACCACATTACTGTGTTAAACAGTGCAGAGGAGTTATGATGAAACCAGGCTGGTGCAGATCGGCCAATTGCCACCACATACAATATCTCTGGTGCTAAATTGACAAAATGACTAAAAACAATGACTCACAGATTTCACTTTTTATCGGCACAAAAAAAAGGAAAGTAGCTGAAGTGAATTCTGAATATCTGCCAGTTGGACAAACGCGTGACAACAATTTGACATTTAAAGTTTCTCACGTAAAGGAGAAAAAAAAAATAGCTCAAATTCCAACTTAACTGCCAGAATTAATTATAAAACCACCTGGCCGTGATGAGGAGAAGAAATAATTTAAATATCCTTTCATGAAGTCTTCAAATATTTTTCATGACTTGAATAAATTGGCAAGATTTCCATTTTCAAACCGTTTCAAAATCAGGCTATTTTCTGTCCTTCCGAATGTTGCCAAAGATCCACATACCTTTGCAAGTGTAAATAGTTTTTATGATTGCTACTGTGGTCATTGGCTTGGATAAAACAACTTAAAAAATGGAAAAGTTGTAGTAAAAAAATGTTTGAAACGATATTTTATAACAAATGTATTATATTCACTTATGGAAACACCATAAACTTCCATCTGGAGGTCCTCAGGGAACTATCTTGAGACCCTTCATTTTTCTTATTACTGTAAATGTCTTGACTGAACCAATTACAATTTTTATGAATGTAAAATAAATATCAACTGGCAACAATTTCACCACATCAAAACTCTCAAAAAAACTTTTTACAAATCAGAAAATTTTGAGGAAAAAAAAAAAAAGGCAACACTTTAGATGTCTTGTTTTGTTTCAGTCTACTGCCATAGAAGACAGACATTGATCAAATCCTGAAGCCAATACTAGCAAATGCTTTGCATTTTGATTAAAGATAAATAAAATAAACTTTTTAAATCACAAAACTCACTGAGTAACTTTCAGTAGAGAAACCAATCATCACATTTGTAAGTCTAACACTGACTCAGACTTCTCCTGCAAATTCCAATAGTTCTTATTTTCTCTCTCGTATTTAGTGATTTGATTAGATCTGAACATTGTCAATACAACATTTTATGAGGTTTTTACCCTTTTCTAGAATCAAAAATAAAATAAGAACCGATAAACAACTGGTGAAACCCTAGCGCTGTTATTGCTGCTACACCAGTGTGTTATGGATCAATATTCTCTGATCTGTATTGAGAGGCTCTGAGCAGGAAGGTGTTACCTGAGTTCATTTGTATTCTGCTCTGACTGTTTGCTAAAGGGCAATTCTTTTCTCAGGAGCTTTCTATGGAATTATTGGCGACGATGGAGGGAGGGAAGATTTTGGTGAGTAGGTGGATGACCAATAATTAGCTGATGATTAAATGAGTCGGCAAAACAGAAAAGATCAGAGTTTTCTTGTGAACTGTACGTCGCCTTATAGAAGCGAGTACAATACAGCTTTATCATTCAACCAATTATTTTATTTTTGAGTTGTCAGAATAAAACAACCACTATTATACCACATTGTTACTTCCCATAAGATGATTTTACGCCATTAGTCATTACACTAACAATGCAGTTAATACACGGGGAAACTTCTAGCCACACAATCACAATGGAATTGTACAGTATTCGTGCCTACCATGATAATAATATATTAAACACAATTTGGAAACTCAATTTGTAAGTCTAACACTAACTCAGACTTCTGAATGTGCAGCTTGAAAAGTGAATCAGGGGCTGACCAAAGTGTGGTTTGTACCTCAGCCCATTTATCCTGCATCTTGATTAATTTGACGAAGGTAACACTTTGATACTTAACATTTAAGTAATTGAAGTACATACGCAGGTAATAGTTGCTTTTGCAAATCAAACAACTTGAAGATATCACCTTGGTCACTGAGTTCAGTGGACTGGGAAATGGGACACAGTCTGGCTCTTTAAACAATGGCAACTGAAACTTTTGCCGAAATTTCGCTAAAGACAAGTCATACAATTGTTTCTATCTCCAGACCTCCTCAGTTAACCGTTCCTTGATGTGTTTGATCTTTACTGATCCAAAACTATCGATTCGAAAATTGCGACGATGAAGAACCAGACGAAAATACTAAATCGGAGACACGCTATTACCAAGTGGATCAATCACAACTTTTGCAGTCTGCGACGCCGCGGTGCATAGTCACAATGCTACGGCATTAGGGTCTGCGTGTGGTCTAAACTGACGCAGAAGCCTAAACGACCTATTAAGGTCAATTTTCTCCATCTTGGCGGTCCAATCAGGAAGCAGGTACAGTAAATATTGACTTTCCTCATGTTGCCTTTTACGACTTTATTGGGATGCCCATGTTGTCAGCCAACTGTTTTCCAACACATTAGCCATAACGACTTGATAATCGAGCAGCACGGTTTGAGTGTGAATCTGTTTTAGAGTCTGCTCTGTCATTAATGTGGCCTTAGCTGCTTTATAAGGGCTATTTGGAAACTTCAAATAAGGTCATCGACGAACTGAACTTTGACAAACTGTCATTTAGGCATCTCTTTGAGGACTTGTTGTTCTTTCAGGACGACTGCCGTGACCACGCTACATTCTCCTGGAGCAACAGCTGGTATCATGTCCCACACATTCGGCACCATCTGTCAGCGGCCGTGTCATCAGGACAGAACAAGATGTAAGTGTGGATGATTCAAGGCATGTGCTGTCCACGGCTGTTCAACAGGAAAACACAGCAGATAAGGATCCTGTTAACCAAACATGACTGGGAATAAAGACTGGTATTATTAGAGCTATACATTTTTTTTTCTTAGCTCTGATTCTACGGGGTGATGCGTCACAATTTCACCTGCTCTGATACTGATCTCATGAATCACCTTAGGACATTTGGCTCTTACAGGCTACATGTACGATATACAACAGGAGAAACTAAAATTTCAAATCTCAATCTGGGAATCCATCTGCTATTTCTGAAGTCTTAGCCTCTGGTGGCAGTGTACACATTTTTGTCTAGCCAGGAGACATCTGGATAAAAGATAACGCAAATCCTGGCCAAGACTGTCTTTTCTGCTCGCCGGTCATCGTTTGCAGTACGACTACAAACCTCAGACAGTTGAATAGGACTGGAGTTCACTTAACAAATTAACCTCTTCGTTTTGTTTGACAAACGTGATGTGTTAGCTTACTTTCCGACCGGGTATGACAGAGCAGTCTGTCTCTGTTGCTTTCCACACAGACTGTTTACCTGCATGCAACCAAAGCCTGCTCAAACACGATAGGCCAATCCTCCTCAAACTAAACTAAACGAACAACAAGCGGAAAACAAAAGCCTTCCAGTACCAAAATCTCATCCCCTGGCAACAATTTCTGCACTGTCACATGCAGATATACACCGATCAGCCACAACATTAAAACCACTGACAGGAGAAGTATATAACATTGACCATGTTGTGACAATTCATGTGGATGTTACTTAGACATGTAGCACCCACCTAGACCAGACCAGACACCCCCACCCCATAGCAATGACACTCCTTGATGGCAGCAGCCTGACACATGCACAAAAACGGTTTAGGAACAACTAAAAAAAAACATGAAGAACAGCAAAAGGTGTTGACCTGGCCTCCAAATTCACTAGATCCCAAACTGATCAAGAATCTGTGGGATGATCCACAGAACCCCCTCCCCTCAACCCATAGGACCCAAAGGCCCCCACTAACAACATTCTGTTGCCAGGCACCACAGGACACCCTCAGAAGACCCATGTCCATTCTCTGATGAGTCACAACTGTTTTGGAGGCACAAGGGAGACCTACACAATATTAGGAAGGTAGTCATAATGTTATGCTCAAATCCTTCCCCTTTTTCTTTCTTCAAACACATCAAGCACGAGGACAAAATGTTCACTTGGTGCCTAATATATCCACCTACTGACAAGTGCCATTATGACGAGATGATCTGTGTTATTCACTCTACCTCTCGTTGGTTATAATGTTACGGCTGATCGATGTATACACACATACACTCGCATCTTAATTGCTATACACCAGTGCACAGCCTGAACTGGAAATAAAGGCTTTGTGAGTTTAGAGGATGTAAAGGACTGAACCCATGAATACGGCACAAACAGTAACGGCGCTGACAAATCTGCTGAAAGCACCGTGACTGATTCTGGAATAAATTACATTACACACAAAATCAGTGTAGGGATCAGTCAACACAAGCTTAATGCGCAACATCCCGGGGACATTTCTAACAAAAACATGGAGGCTTTTAGTCTGTTTTGGCCTAAAACTGTTTGTGGAAACATTATTTCCAGAGACTGCGTAAAAGCAATACTTAGAGCAATATAAAAGCAGACGGTTTAATGAAATATATATATATTTTTTTATCATATTCAGATTCTTTTCTATTTTTCAGAGGGCATGAAGCACTCAGATCAATAATAGAACCCCATCCTACAAAGCCAGACATAACATAAAAGGCAGTTGCAAAGATGATTAATGAAAGTGTTTGTGAGAAGGCTGGAACCAGACGCAGAAGAGCCTCCAGTTCCTTCAACTCTCTTTTACCACCTGTGAACATTAAGGGCTGTGATCTCTCTCTTTGGCTTTGGGTGACAATCTATTGGTGTCTAAAAATGTAGACTGGCAGTTCATAGGCCAGAATTTATGACGATAGTCGACCTAGTTATAGCACAAGAGCCCCAGAAGCACACTGTTGCTGCTCCTTTATGAGTAACTTTAATACGGAGCCGGTCTTACCTCTCAGACTAGAGTTCAGAAACAGTAGAAAATACATCCCACATATAGCCAAGAGCTGCCGGATCGCTATTTTTCACCAAGGTGTAAGGGGATGCAAGATAATTTATGGAATAAGAAGAAAATTGAAAATTAGATTCGTGACTCATAATTCTAAAGTAAAAATGGATGTAAAGTCTTGTGGTTGAACTGTGCTCAATAAAAGGCATATGCAGCGACGATGTGTAGTGATACGTTATTATTTTACAGAGAATCACAGAGCACAGCACCAGCTCCGTGTT